>OVAF01001271.1:828-24048 GCA_900406245.1 Odontarrhena argentea | reverse complement strand
GAACCACTTGTTGATGAGTCTTGGATATGACATGTATTTATGGGATTGCATCAAGTGTGCATATAATTATGCAGTCGATGAAATTTTGTTTTGCAAGTGGTAAAGTCTATGACTAAACGCAGATTAACCCAAAAGGGTTTAAACTAATTTAACCAAGATGTGAAGTGTGAGATAGTCAACCATGTCCTTTTTTTGTGCTTTTTCAAGATTCTCATGGACCATCTCAAATACACTTGAGAAAGAAACACTTTAAATTCGATTTATGCTCTTAATTTGTTTAACATATGCTTATTCAGCATGAATATAATCTTCGATGCGTTAAAACTAGATATTAGTACGTAGTTTCTTATGTGGCTCAAAATCATTTAGCTTTGCAAGAGATGACTGTGAAAGCAAAGGAAGACAGTGGGCATAAAAGTCAAGAAAAGTTCATGCACATTATCATTCTTTTGTAATTGGAGTCATACAAATGTTGGGATACCTCTCCAACCAAATTCACTTAAATGCAATTTTGAATATATAATTCTTGAAGATATATAATCAGGGAAACAAGATATAATAACGAGCCAAGTCGATAGAAAAATTCTTTTTGTTGTTAGCAAGGTAGAGGTAGGCCTTTAACGGATTGCATGTTCACCTTATACATTGTGCCAATCAATATGTATGGTTGAAATTATTTTTGATTGCAAAGACTTGGTTACATGCTTTACAAGTTGTACTTTGTTGTCACTTGTGAGGAATTCACCTTAAAATTGTGTTTTTCCAATAAATAGAAACTTGTTTCATTTCATTTGGTTACCGAAAAAAAAAACGTTTTTAGAGTGGTAGTTCTATTAAACAAAATTATTGAAAAGTTTTTGTGTTGAATTATGAGATGGATGAAAGAGAAGATGATGTAGAATATAAAAAAATAAAAAAGTTGGGTGTTGAATGTTGAAACCATTGGAGATAACCTGAAGAATTTAGTATAGAGTATTATCTCCCCAAAATAAATACTATTTATGAATTTACAAAAGAAAAAAGAAAAAAAAAGCAATTCCTGTTATATTTGATGTAGATACTGAAGTACCATATGTATACATTTTATATGAAAAAATGTCAAAATTTATTGAAACTGATTCATATAAAATCAACCTTGCTAGCTAGAATTTTGTTCATTTATCTCTCATAGTCTCGAAAGACAACAATTAATCCAAATTATCATAGGTATAAAAAAGTTCATTAGCAGACAATTATGTGTTCGATTTGTCTCTATAGCCCATCATTTAGATTCGAAGGGAGAACAAAAGTATTGCAAAGCAACAGGACTTTTAGATACTTATAGGACCCTCGATCCCTTGTCCAAAAAAGAATAATACATATAACCCTACATATATGTTTATGAGATGGCATTTCCGAGTAATGCATCCCATTGAATAGTCATAAATTATTACTTTGGTTTTTAGTATAATCAACAAATTTGCTACATCAATAAATTATTACTTTGGTTTTTAGTATAGTCAATCAATTAGAGTCGGTGATTATTTTTAAGTAAATGTGTGAATAATGTGAAAAATGTCAAATCTTGTTTTATGGCTACCTTTTGTTCTTATCTTGTATCCATCCCATGTGGTGCATGGTTCAAATACATCTCCATAAGTTGATATATTCTTAAATCATGTGAGAGATTCTTTTATGAGTAGTGACAAAATAATTACAGACTCGTGGCACACCATACCGGTCTAACTATATTTGGTAATGATATTATTTGGTAATGGTATTTGTGTTTAGTCATAAGGTCCCAGGTTCAAATCTCCTTCGCAACACTTTTTGATTAAAAGAGGATTTATAGAACGACATCGTTTGTTGATTTAACAGAATAGTTAATGATGATTTGACGGTGTGACTAAAATGGCGTTGTCAACGCAAAGTTAGGGATTAAAAGCGAAAGTCAAAATTCAATGGATCTTTGAATGACGTTCGATAGAGTTCGGGATTTAAATGGTGTTTCGTGAAAAGTTGGGGATTTTATGGCCTTTTACTTATATATATATATATATATTAATGTCTATAAAACCTTTTTGTACTTTTGGGATCCTAAGCGGTTTATCCTATCTACCCTCAAATCCGATCCTAATGACACATATTTGATTGCGATACTCTTTTTTTACTATATATATATGCAACTCAGAATGGACCATACAGAACATATTAAAAGTCTGATTGTTTTTTATATTATATTTTTTTCATTGTTCTACCTTTTAAAAATATACTATCTATAAAATCTTAATGTTGAGTTTTTTCTTTATGTAAATTAAAGTGATATCCCAAAGAGTTTTAGGCCACTTTGTACCTATGAGTTTTGAGCCGAGTCTATTCTCATAAATGAATTTGAATTATAACTTTTTTTTTTTTGGGCAAACCACAATTCATTAAAATAGAGGATCCAATTACAAAGTTGAAAAAGCAGAGACTAGCGCTGATTTTGCGATCATATTCGTAAAAGCGTTAGCAGAGCAAGATACAACATAGAGAGATATATTAGAGAAGGGTTCAAGAAGACTATAGATGTCCACGAGAATGCTTCTCAGCTCGTTGACGTCGTCGGTTGTTGTTACTAACGAGACAAGAGATAGAGACTCAGAAAACACACTAAGGTGTTCAATCTCTAGAGAGGAGGCTGCTATAATTGCAGCTTTGAAAGCAATGGCTGAGGCCATTAACGCAGATGAAGTGAAGAGGTGCATAGTGGAGCTTTGAGCGATACGATTGCTATGAATGAGGTGTGAAATCAAGTGTGAAGATGATGTGGTCATGGAAGATGATGTTCGGGCAGAGAGAAGCATCTTTAGCTCTATTGGGTTTGGCGCATATTGCTGTAAGTTTTGAAGATGTTGTGGGCCCAGAATGAGGCCTAGATCCGAATGTGAAGTCCATTGCACTTGCTGTGAACCCAAACTACGGTCGTGACGGCATGTCCTTGCTGGAGTGGTTGAAACAAAGGCTTTGACGGACGGTGTTTGCGGTTGGTGGTGGTCGACGTTTGTGCAGATCGAAGAAAGATGCCAAGAGCTCGTCCCGTTAGAGATCCCAAACTCAACTGAAACCAGTTTTAGAATTCCCCTGTTACCGTAGCGGTTTGAGCACGCCGGAGGTCGAGGAGGCTGGTACCCGGGAAGCGCGGTGATGGTTGGGGCCCTCTGGTGGAGCAAGCGGGTGAAGAGGAAGCAAAGGTGCATATCAACGATGAAGAGAAAACGACAATGAGACAACGAAGGCGGAGGATCTGGAGGATCTCGAGCCAGAGGAGGGTCCGGAGGATCCGGTGGCTCAGGTGGTGGAGCCATCTCCGGTAAACTTGGAGAGAGGGAGACCATCTCTCGGCGTCGGAGAAGGCGGATCTGAAGCTGAGCCTTTGTCGGAGTGAGGTGTGAGTGGTGTGGGGATATTGTGGGGAGGTTCCGGGAGTGAGGGAACGATGATGGGGGAGGTCCACGCGGAGGAAGGTGAGTTCGTCGACGGCGAAGGAGG
The DNA here is from genome assembly GCA_900406245.1 of Odontarrhena argentea. Classification (NCBI taxonomy): domain Eukaryota; kingdom Viridiplantae; phylum Streptophyta; class Magnoliopsida; order Brassicales; family Brassicaceae; genus Odontarrhena; species Odontarrhena argentea. The sequence goes on along the minus strand of OVAF01001271.1, from coordinate 20,538 downwards.
AGGGTCCGAGCAGACTTGGTTGTGGCAGGTGGTGGTCGTGGGTGAGTTAGCACAGAAACCATGGTTGCGTCGGAGGGATCTTCTCCTTGCCGGATCTCCTAGGACAAGCTTGGCGGCACCTCGAAAACCGCACCTGGGAGAGAATTCTCTTTAGGGCGAACTAGAGAATTGATCAATTAATTTGAATTATAACTAATATTACCAAAAACCAATAGCGTTTTTGGTTAAGATTTTAGTTGAAATCAGATGATAAAATCTAGATCATCCGTAGTTGTCGGAAGATAATCTTTGTAGACATTTCGTATTATTAGTTTCATCTCATTTATAGATATTATGAAAATAAATTTTATAGATGTATATGATGTTTTAAAGAACAAAAAATATATTATATTTAATTTTATGCTTTACAAGCTTTTATTTAGGACCCGAGTCCAATAGCACATGTAGAAAACGGATCCTAGTAATATCGAAGATTTTGAGTTGTTTTTAAAAAAATACATTCTTCAAATCCCAAATTACTAACACAAAACAGACAAAGTTTTGCACAAGTGGTCTTGGCCTAGTGACATATAGTAAGTCCACAGAAGGCAAACAACACCGGTGCATCCAGGATCGAGTCCCGCTCCTTGCAATATGCAGGATTTGGCTATTGGACCGGTCAGTTGTGGCACAAACCGCTAGTAATNGTTGTGGCACAAACCCCTAGTAATGTGTAGTTGATAAAAAAAAAAAAAAAAAAAAAAAAATAAAAAAAAAAGACAAGTCAAAGTTTTTTCTTCCACTTATAGTATAAGTTTTTTGCCTACAAAAGTACAAATCTATATAAACCTAAAATATATGTAAAGTTAATTTATCCCAGAACCGACTCGGTGACTTTTGGCCGACCACACTTTAATTTAGCCGACCACAAATACCCGACCAACCTCATAAATTCATCTGTTTGAACTCCAATCAGAATAATAATCCAAAACTTTTCTTCACGGTAATTTTTCAAAATGGGCTTTAAGTTAAATGATTCGACCAATAACTTATTAATTGGGCCGAGTAGACAACAATGACTCCAATTATATTCCCAAAGACGCGTCCATATTCGTAGCAAAAATCAAAATGGAAACGAATCTCAATAAAAGGAAAAATCATTTGGCGTACAAAAGTAAAATCTAAAAACTTTGAAATAATTTAAAACAGAATATCGAAATAGAGGGACTCAAAGTGAAAATAAAAGAGAGTTAGGCGCAATACCAAAGTAAAGTGCTGCAAACACAAGAGAACGGATTGTGACGTAAACCCGACCGTTGAAATCTACCTCGCCGCCGGTGACACCAAACCCGCCGGTGACATCGCACTTCCTCCTCCGAAAGATCTTTACTTTTCAGCTTCATCTTCCTCAATTCCCTGATTGATTTACAACTCAATCCATTACTCTTCAAGGTTTGCTTTTTTTCTCTGTTAGGCTTTCTCGGTTTTGGTATAGGTTTGCTTCTTCTGGTGAATTGCTTCGATTAGTTATCATCTTCCCGAATTTTTTAGGTTTTGGGTAACGAGGATGATGAAGATGTGAAGAGACTAGTTTTAAGGTCGTTTGTTTTCTTGATTAGTCTAATGTTCGATCTGTGTTCTTTAGCTTATCTGCAAGTGTCTGCTTCAGTCACAAAATCTGATCTTTTTCAATTCAAAGTCATTAAATTTGTCTGAATTAAGCAGTGTCGTAAATGTGTTTGTTGAATTGTGCAAGACTTTGATTTAGTCTTTTTTCGTTTTGGGATGTCAATGATTGCAAATTGGGAATCATGGTTTTGATTTTTTTCTCAAATTGGGTTTGTTGGCTCGTTTGTGTAAAAAGTGAGGATTTCTGGGTTTTGTGTATTCAGGGTAAGATCCTTTATATGATATGATCGGGTGAGAGGAGTAAGTCTCTTTGATTGGGGAATTCAATATGGAGGAGAGTAAGACAAAGGGGAGAGTCGATCAAGAAACAGAAAAGGCGTCTGTTTCAGGTGAGGGATCTTTTCAGAAGAGAAGAAAACCAACATCAAATAAGAGAAACTACAGGCGCAAAACCGGGGAAGAAATCTGTTCAAAAGCCTGCAAGAAGAAGAATTCTCAAGGACGAGTACATTGCGAGGAGGAGGGGGAAGAGGAGAAGGGTAAGAAAATAAGAAAGAGGAAAAGTAAGAGACAACAAAAGGGTGATAAGGTTGAGCTGGATGACACATTACGGTTACAAAGGCGAACAAGGTATTTACTTATTAAGATGAAGATGCAGCAGAATCTTATCGATGCATACGCAACTGAAGGTTGGAAAGGTCAGAGGTACAAGTATTTGAATTTCTTCTCTTTAATACTCAATGTTTTTTTCTTATATGTAAAAGTCTTACATTTATATTATCCCAAGAGAACCAATACTTTGGTTTATAGATGTATTTTTACGTATTTAAACCTCTTATACGTTTGCAAATCAAGCGTGTTTTCCTATTTTCTCTGTGGGCCATGATTGTCTTGTCGTAACTGTAAGAAGCTAACGTTGCATTTGTCGTTTGATATTAACTGTTTATAATTTTCTAATCATCATTTGTAAATTTTCAAAGTGGAAATGCAAATACAAAGACAAAGAACCATTTGGCCTTATTTATTTGCATACAGTTAATGTGGTTTGACTCTTGTTTCTCTGTGTTTTCCTCAGCCGGGAAAAGATTAGACCAGACAAGGAGCTTGAGAGAGCACGGAAAGAGATCTTAAACTGCAAGCTTGAACTACGCGATGGTATTCGTCAGCTGGATCAGCTTAGTTCGGTGGGACGCATTGAAGAGCAAGTTATAGCTCCAGATGGATCTATTCATCATGACAATGTAAGCACTCGGTATCTTGTGTTTAAAATATCAGCATCCGTTGCGCCACAGAGTTTTACTGTTTTACATTGGGAACTAAATTTTTACCGCATGCAGAATCAACATATTTAGAGTATGTATTTTCTAATTCATATCTTTATGATCCATACTCGAAGTTACAGTGGAGAATTGCCCGATGGGGATTTACATTGTGCAGATATTTTGTGCGAAGTGCAATTCTCGAGAAGCTTTTCAGGACAATGATATAATACTTTGTGATGGAACGTGTAGTTGCGCATTTCACCAGAAGTGCCTTGACCCTCCTTTGGAAACAGAAAACAGTATGCTTTACCTATCTATTACTGTATATATATATATCATATCTTTGAGAGATTTCTACAGTGTGGCTTCTCCACCTCGTTATTTTCTTCTTCCTTAAGTGATACTGCTTTTAATAATCTCAACAGTACCTCCTGGAGATCAGGGATGGTTTTGCAAATTTTGTGATTGCAAAATGGAAATCATTGATACAATGAATGCTCAAATAGGAACTCATTTTCCTATGGACAGTAATTGGCAGGTAAAATCTTTGGCAAGTACCAGAGTGGTTCATTTGTTTGAACCTGGGATAGAGACACTTCACTATGAGAACTCTGCTTTACCCTTCCAGTTCTGAAACTTATACTCTCTCTATTTTCTTCTGATCTAGGATATCTTTAAAGAAGAAGCTAATCTTCCTATTGGATCTGAAGCTACTCTTAACAACGAAGCGGACTGGCCTTCAGATGACTCCGGGGATGGTGATTATGACCCTGAAATGAGGGAAACCGGTGGAGGAAGCAGCAGCAATGGCAGTGCTGGTGGTGGTGATGATAATGATGGAGAAAGCAATTCAACTAGCTTGAGCTTGGCTTCTGATGGTGTAGCTCTTTCAACAGGATCATGGGAAGGCCATATATTTGGCAATATGGTAGAATCATGCGAAGCAAGTAATGAAGAAACTGTTAGTGGGCCGAGACAGCGCAGGACTGTTGACTATACAAAATTATACTATGTGAGTACCACATCTTGGATTTCAAAATCCCTTAAAATGTTGATCTGCTTCGTTTTGATATCGGTAATTGTTTGGTGGTGAAATTCCCAATTTTCCTTCTGTATCAGGAAATGTTTGGAAAAGATGCTGTTTTGCAAGAGCAAGGTAGTGAAGACGAAGACTGGGGTCCAAACGACAGAAGGAAGAGAAAAAAGGATTCTGATGCAGCAACCACACTTGTAACTATGTGTGAAACCAGTAAGAAAGATGATGATGTTGTAGAAATACCGGAACAGGGTGAGAGAGATTCTGTCTCCGTGGAAGATAAAGGGGGTCGAAGGCCGATGTTCAGACTCCCAAGAGATGCAGTTGAGGTCTGAAATTGTTTTTCCCCGGCTATTAACATCTTATAACTGCGTAGTTACTAAGTTTTGAAATTGTTTGTGTAAATGTACCAGAAGCTACGTCAAGTGTTTGCAGAGAATGAGCTTCCTTCGAAAGCTGTGAGGGACAGTCTTTCAAAAGAGCTGGATATTGACCAAGAGAAGGTAATAGTGAGACCATAAAAAATGCAATGTTTGGAATGTTTCTTAGAACTTTGGAAGTCTATGAGCGCGTTCAAACGTTCTGTTAGTTTTTTTGGTTATGCGCGTGTGATTTATATTTCAAAATTTTCAGGTCAGCAAATGGTTCAAAAATGCACGGTATATGGCATTGAGGAACAGGAAGGTAAATATTTCTTTACAAAATTGAAGCTATAAACTTCTTCATTCTGACATGAACATTTTCTAGATTCCTTCACAGACTGAAAATTTCTTACAATGAGATCGATCATTTAACCATTCTTTTTCTATGATAGACGGAAAGCGAGAAACAACCTGAGGATTCTAAGGCAGTGTCTGGAGATCCTGGACGAGAAGCAGTCCTGGAGAACAATGAAGAAACTGATGAAATTCAAGATACTGTGGACGAGACTGTTCCGCTCAAATTGAATGATTCCACTACGAATCAAATTACAATATCTCCAACTGCCTGTAACAACACCGAGGACGAAATTCAACTGGCTAGTGTCTCTTTTCCTACACCAAAAGATGAAAGTCAACTGTATATGGAGCAAAACGCTTCTTCTTTCACTCTAATGGTAAGTTATAAATCAGCCATTTTTCCAAAATGAGTTGTAGAGCCTACAAACTAATTAGCAGTGGTCCTATTAACTTGGCCTGTGGTTTTGGTCGATAAGATTTTAAGTTGTTTGTTCTTATATTATGCTCAGCCACATGAAGAGCTAGACAGCGAAACGAGCCTTAAGATGACTCAAGAGGAGAAGGTGGCAGAGAGAAAGATGACGGAAGAGGAAGAATTTGAAGCAGTAATGGAGACATTTTGTAGAACAGAAAACAAGTTACTGGATGTGAAGCAGAGGATTGAGAGATTTAGAATACCGAAAGGCCGGAAAAAGCTGGGCAAGTCTTCCTCTTGCTTTCTTGAACAAGACTCTGTAGTGTATGTTCCAGTAGCAGAGATCAAGGAGAAAAGGTAACAGAAATATAGACCTCTTGTCTAGTAGAAGTTTTGGTATTGTTAGATTCTTTTGGGAGCTTAGTCTGAGAAGACCTCATGTAGGTTTTGTATCATTCTGTGTGCTGACTATAATTTGAACTTCAGATAAATCCCAGAAAGGAAATAAAAAACTGGGATTTCTAATAGAATTTTAGCTGTAATTTATTACATATCTTTGGTTTTTAACCAACTATTCTTTTACTCCCTTCTCCATTTTTTTTTCCTTTTTGTTCTTCACCCTTGGTTAAGAATATGTTAAGGATATAAGAAAGTTGGAAAACATAAGGACATGTGAGATCGTATTTGTCATAATTACAATTTATCAGTTTATGACATGTTACTTTGTCAATCGAGATAGTGACATATGTTAATATTAACAAAATTTAGAAAAAATACAAAAAAAATTATCTTAAAAAGAGTATTATAGAAAGAACAAAAAGAAAAAAAAAATCATAATAAAAAAATATTTAATCATATCTATAATATTATACCACAACACAAAAAAACTATATCTTAAAGAGTTAATGAGTTATGGAGTAAAGAACAAAAAAAATTGGAAACTTCTCATATTTATAAAGTGTCATTTTCACTNCTAAAATCCTTTTTTTTTTTTGGGTTTTTTTTTTTTTTTTTTTTTTTTTTTTTACTGTAGAAGTATTATATCACTTTAATCTTTTGTTCTTCCCTTAGAAAGATACCATGTTGAGTTTGTACAAAAGACCTAAGGAAAACAACATTTAAGGGAAAACACACAAAAGAATGAAAGAAACAGATGCAGTACAATCATCTTAAAGATATAGACAAAAAAAAAATTGCGAGTTTAAGTGGAAAATGGCCAAACCAAGCATGGTAAGTATTATGATCTGACGGGTAACCAAGCGGACAACACAATATTCAGTAAGTCGGAATTGGTAACCCCAACTATATAGATAACTTTTAGCTGGGAACCAAGATATCATCTGCAAAGCAGAGTTGCGCCACAAACGGTTTAACAAAACAATAATAAACCTTAAACGGATATCAGCCATAACTGCCAAGTCTGGGTCGATAGTAAGGATGTCCACTGTTTCGTGTGATTGATCTAATTGTTTGCCTTAGATTGACAACTAAATTAAGATATAGACTATATAATTATGAGAAATCGAAAAGGGACTTCATATATTCTCTGAAATTTGTTATGCTACCCATGCAATATTTCTGTAACTCAAATAAACCCTTACAATAGTACCTCTTACAACCAAATAAATTAGTAGTTCATAAGACAACTTGGATCATTATAAGCTGCGATTGCCGTTTGTATCTTTGCCTCTACTGTATTCCTCTCTTCTTCATCCGCCTACAAATTTCGACATTTGTTGACCATGTTTAAATTAAGTTGATTCAGAGTCAATATTTTAACAGTATTAAATATACAAAGTGTATAGTACTTAATTATTTGTACTGGTAAATTATTTCTCAAACCAAAACTAAAAAAATTCCTAAACCCATATGAATCATTCTAAATGAAACGATTATACAAAATCTCACCATAGAAGATTTAAACAAATTCATATATATATTCATAAAGTTGTGTTTATAGTACAACTGTACGAGCATAAACTAATAAAATTATTTTACGTGGAAAAAAGAGTGTTCAATCATTGTTAGTTTTTTATGTATAATCTAAAAACGATAGATAAAGACAGGTTGGANCAAAAGAGACTTTTTTTTTTTTTTTTTTTTTTTTTTTTTTGAAAGGGACTTTTGTAATTGTTAAATGATTGGAGTAAAGATTTCACCAACTCTACAGTATATATGACTCCATTTCTCACTAGTCTACCTCACTGTATTATTAGCGTCTGATTATACTATATTTATTATTTAAAGTTACTAAAACGTTATAAAGGTGGCGAAAACATAATTTTATTTTTCTAACCTATAGTATCTCTTTAAATAAACTCTTCAGAAAATAGATAGAGAAATTAACATCTAGGTAATTACATTGCATAGAAAATTCTTAATGCTTCATGAACAAATCTATAGAAAAAAAATTAAGTAATGATTTTTATATATATATTTAAGGGTGTCCGGATCGAAGTCCAACGAATTCACCAGAAAACAATATTGATGACTAGTTCAGCCCCGAATGTTCTAATGTACTAAAAGTAAGAATCCATCTACATGTGATTAAATAATGGCAATTTTGATTTCTGTAGACATCGAATTCAGACCCCAAACCAATTCCTACCACATGCTATCATTGTATGATTAAATTCAACATATCTTGATTCAAATTCGGATATGTATATGTATGAGTTGTGGACGATACAAGAAAACTAGCTAGTGACATATCTGAAACTATCTCATTTGAACATTAAAAACTATAGACATATTGACATGTATTTGATTAACACACAAATAAATAGTAATGAGGTTTTTGGGGAGTGAAAAAAAAAAAAGGTTCACGTGCTAAAAACGGCAAGTGAGAAAGAGACAAACGTTGAAACGCGTGAGGTTAATAAAAACCAAACAAAAGAGTCACGTTTTTCTTGTGTTCTACTGTACGTTTCGAAGACGCTTCATGTGACACGATGCACTTTTAGATTTCACACACAATTTTCAATTATATATTAAAATATTATAATGTTCAATCAGATTATGACATTAAGCTTTTTAAAGAATCTAACCCAACCCCTATCACAGAAAACAAAGTCAAAAAAACAAAGTGATGGGCTCGAGGCCACCTCAATAATTGGAGCTTTAATTGATTGAGGGATATATATATTAAAGTAAAGTATATATGAAGATTATAAAAAGTTTTACTTAAGGTGAATTTGGACGAAGAAATGAAGAAAGGTGAGTAATGTGAAACACGGTCCGTTAAGTTTAAAGGTGGAGACCGGTGGGAACAGAGTGGTTATTAAATGGGTCCATATCTAATTGTTTACCCTTTTAAAATTTATTGTGATTTTATCTAAATTAATTTTATTTTGGTAGTCAAGAAAAATAAAAACCTATGTTCTTTAACCAGAAGGTCCAGAACAATTAAAGAAAAAAATAAAAGAACAATCCACTTTACTAAAGCATTTAGCCAATCTGTTTTTTTCTTTATTCATATAATTGATTGATGGGCACATATGATCTTCATGTGCCTTTCAGGAGACCATTTGTCTCCCAAATCATGAAAAATAAAATTAAAAAGGATATTTAAAATCCGGTACAAAAGTCTCAATAGTTGAGACAATATAAATAGACAAAAATTTGTGGTTGGTGTATTTTACATCTGAAAAGTTTGTACTGGATAGATATTTTTGTAGCTTTGATATTAACATATCAATTGTAAAGAATAAAGTAGAATGTTATTTCCTAAACTAATTGTATTATCGTATTTTTTCTATAACATCATATAACATCAAGTGTGTCTTTATCTAGTGGTACTTAAAAATTATTCTTGTTCACTATTTTGAGTCCATTTGGGAGAAGTGATTTAAGTCTTAAACGTGGTATTATGAACCAAATGTTTGGAACTTCCTTGGTTTATATAAAAAAAAAAAATAATTTATATATATATATATATATATATAGTTTTAATAATCTTGTTGATCATAAAAAAAAAAAAAGAATTGTAGCCTAGAGTTTATGCTAGTGCCATCACAGTGTGTCCGCCGGGGTTCGAGCTCAGTTTAATGCATAATATTGTTGAATTGTTGTAAAACAAAAAAAAAGTTTAATAATCTCAATTAATTTTAGCGTTGCATACCTAAATCTCAATTTTGTATTTTAAGCTCAAAATAATTAATAAGGTGCAATGTTTTAGTTCCCTACATTTTGGGTTAACACAAAATGTAGTAAATCCATCAAACACTTTAATTAAAAAAAATCAATAATTTATAGAATAATATAGAGAAAGAGAGAAAGTTAAAAAAAAAAAAATACCTGAAGGAAGAGAGTGGTGGAGAGATGAGAGGAGAAGGAAGAGAAGTTAGTAGTGAGAATGTTGAGATTTAAAGACTCCAACACTTTGCAAAGCTGCAACATTGTTTCTCTCTTCTTGCTACATGTTATGCATACCACTACTGTCTTCTCTCCCATCCATGTCACCTTCATCTTTTTTTCATATAACATTGGAATCAACTTCCCTATTGTAAAATTTGCAAGCAAAAGACAAATTTACACTTACTTCGAGTACTTCGATGGGGGACTGATAATGTCCTCTCGTAAATGATGATGATGATCCATAAGTATTGTAATCAATCTGCTTGTACTTGTTTGATTTCATCGTATTACTAATGTTTGAGAGATCTTGCTGCTGATTTTCCAGCAATGTAGATCGCGATTCCAGCTCTCGAATATCTGCTTCTAGTCGCTTCTCTTGATCAATAAGTTCTTGCATATAACTGATTGAATCTTTGATGATTGATGCCTTGTCCAACTAATTAAATAATACATTCATTAAATCCAATTCTAATCAAATCAAATCAACTTCTCGTATCAAAATGAATATGTTTATTTTGGCTTGATATGGTGGCTCAGAATTTGGTTTGTGTGTTGGTTGGGACTAGTTTTATTTCCTGAAATGTTTATTACATTATATAATTTCTGCTGACCAAAAAAAGATCTGCTGGTGAGGAAACTTTATTCATAATTACATAAGAGACAGCTGATTGATTAAATTAAGAAAACCATTAATGGAAGTAATCACACACCTTGCTTATGTTGGGTACTACTGATCGGAGAGCAAAGAGTCTCTGATTAAGCTTCTGCCGTCTATTCCTCTCCGAAACGACGTTTTTTGATGAAGCTGGCGACGTTGCTGGTCCGTCTGGCGAACTCGATTCGCCGGAACCCGAAAACGCCTCCTCCATTGGCCAACTGAATTTTTTTTTTTTTTTTAAGTATAACAATTTCGTAAATGTTTTTTTTTTGGAATATGTCTAAAACCGAAACTCAGACTAATCTCCGGAAAATAAATGAAGAGTAAAAGTTGATCAGATTGTACAAGTGTTTTTACCTGTCGAATTCGAGTTCTTGATTTTGAAAGAACATTGTGGTTTCCCAGTAATTCTTGTACTCGTCCTCAAGATCTTCCATTTTCAGACAACACTATAAGAACAAACGATGCTTTCTTGAAAGGGAAGGTTTTGTTTTGTTTTTTTTTTTTTTTACAATCTTTTGATTTGATTTGGTGTAGTGTGTGTGTGTCCAGACAAAGAGTGGGCCGAAGATTTTATAGACTCAAAGAGTCCGAGTCTGACAGATGGAGAATGTACTAGAATTTAGGCACGTGGGATTTAATCTTGGCCGTTCATCTAAAAATCCGGTATCTTTTGTCCCATTTAAAGTTTAAAACAAAAAAAAACCAGAGAATATAGTATCTTTCTTTTTCACTCATACTATGTGGTTTTCTTTCCAACATAGTACTAAATTCAGGGGTTTTGCGAGTCTATTTTTCATTTTTAGGTTTGTTAGGTGTTGGTATTCATTAGTAACTTAAAGTCTGAAAGTTTAGTGGCATAATGTAATTCTCATGATGAATGGACCATTAGCAAAAAACATTCTCCAATTTTAGTATGTTAGACATATCTGTATTTGGGTTATATAGATGAGTTTAGAAGTATGCGATTAATCACTCGCATAATAATTACTAAAGAAAGACATTCGTCTCAATTTTTATTTTTTTTTTCCGTTTTAATGTCTTATCTAAATTTTGCTCACAAATGTATAATATGTATCTAATTTTCAGATTTTAAATTAAAAGAAAGACATTAGTCCCAAGAACTTTCTATCTCTTTCACACACACACATATATATAGATAATTATATTCTAATTTTGAGAATATATATTGAGAGACATTTTTGTTGACCGCATCATATTAATGAAATTGTAAAATGGACATAAGTAATATTGATAAACAATCATAGTAATATTTTGACTAAATATTTCATGAGCTGTAGAAATTATATAAAATTTGTATTGTAATATGAGTTATAAGGAGTTGTTCATATTTTTTTCCAATTAATTCGTAAAAGTAATAACGAAGTAAATAGAAGACTACCAAAAAAATAATTAAAAATAAATGTGTCACATGACAACTTCTCAAAGATAGTTGTAAAGATAGTTGTAGAAGAAACTTTACTTTTGTTATATGGATAAAATTGATAATTCTAATATAGGTTTGTAATATATGATATATGATTAAATGTAAATATTTTTTATTATTATTTCGTGGATAACATTTTTTAGAAAGATTCATGAGAAAAATGTTTTGATAATTGTTAATATGTACAGTCTATATATATAATATCAATACTAAATTATTTTCATATTCTTTTTAGCTTTTATTCAATAAGTTTTTCGCATGATATATAATTTTTTTTTACTAAATTTTTCATGAACTGTAGAAATTATGTAAAATTTGTATTGTAATATAAGTTTTAAAGAGTTGTTCATATGTTTTTCAATTACTGAGTAAATATAATAACAATAAATAGAGGGACTAATAAATAAAATTTACAAATATATGGGAGACGTGGCAGCTTCTTAGAGCTAGTTGAGGAAGGGAACTCTACTTTATTAAAGAGATTTAAAAGCGACGTACAATACAAACGTATATATAATTTTTTGTCAAAAGAATATGACTTGTTACAAAAATGAAAGTAATGATAACAATAAAATGATTCAATTGATGTCTATTGATTTTGTATGTTTTATGTCATTGTTTTGCATCCTTTTTAGGTCTAGTACATATATTTGAGTCCACATCCTAGCTATGTTTAGATTGCTTTTCACATTTTATTCATCTTAGAGTTTAGATCCTAGAATAGTACATTTTGCATATTTTTGGTACCAATTGGAACGATGATGTGAAAAAATGTTATGGAACTGTTTTGGAGGTCTAGGAGTATAGATTCATTAGTGGTATGAAGAATGTTTGAAGCAAAGAGAAGGACCAAAAGATGTTGAAACATTGGACAAGATGTGGAAGAAAAAATCTAAAAAATAGGGAAAATACTGTGAAAACACCCTGTCTTACAACCTCCATTTAAGTAAAAACACTAGTTAAGAACATGGGAAATATTATGGGAAACGCCCCAGTATTTCCTAACACTGATCAAACTTCCCCAAACCGAGTTTCTTAAACCATAGACCCCAACTGAAGATTTTGACTTTTGGTTAATGTGTTGACCAGGGGTTCAACCCTTTTGAACCTATAAATCCTTGGCGACCTAATTCTATCATTAATTTTTGTATTGTGTTAAGTTTATAGAAAGAAGCATGTTTTATCTCTATAAAAACAAAAATCTCTTTTGTTCATAGTGAGATTTGAAGTTTATGATTATGGAATCCTTTCTTTAATAACATTCTTGTGTTATAATTTTAAATACGTGTGAGTTGTCTCGTAATTGAGATTTAGGTCTAGTATATTAGGGGAATTGGATGATTGATTAATGGTCATAAGGCTCAATTTGCACTTGGCCAAGCCACTTCAAACCAAATTGCTTGAAGACTTGAGGTCATGAATAGTAGTCAATCTTGCATTAGAGGAAGCACGTCTTGTTGAATAAGTTGTGACCTACCGGGAAGAGTTAATCTCCTCAGCTCCTCCACTACTTGAGCTTGATGACCTTGGCTTCGGGAAATTTCCAGATGGTTCTTGATTCGACCACTTACTTAATCCTTCATATGTTTTGATTTTGTTTTTTTGCGTTATCTTTGTACATATATTCATTTATGTTGGCATTTTAAGTTGAGTTTTTGTGTATATATTTTTAAGACTTTGACTTTACGTATCTATATATCGTTTCTAAATTGCTTTGTTTTCGAGTTCAATTCTCCAATTTTTTCTTCTTTAACACAGAAGTTAATGATAAAGCGAAAGGGAGTGCGACTCATATAGGGTTAGTTTCTTTAGTCAAACCCTATTCAATCCGAGTCTCCCTTTGCAATCATTTAGACCTTTTCGGATTGCAAAGGGAGATTTTATGGCACTTGGACTCTAATTTTCTTTTTTGGCTTGTAGAGGGTCGTTATCCCTATTTCCGTAAAAAATGAGTTGTTATTTAAAACTGTAAGAGGTTTGTGAGTTGTTCATATGCCCGCATAGAGTTTTTGAGCTTCATCCTTTTGTTAAATTCATGAGTAAAGATATAAAAGTGACTTCGCTCTTATAGGATTGGTTTCATCGTCCAAACCATGTTTTCTCTAGGTCCCCATTTGCAGCCGTCTAAGCCTTTTTCAGCGCATGAAGATTTGATTGTGATCTAACTCTCTCTCTCTCTCTTCCCTCTTATGGGAGGCTCTTTAGATCGTTCATACTCGCACAAAAGAGGAGTTGTTGGTTTTTCTTTTTTTACTTGTATTCAATTTACAAATTGCCTATATATCATTTCCTATATATCCTTTTAAGGATCAAGGTCGACGAAATTCGGATTGCAACATTTTATGCCTAAAGTGTTGTTATGGACATAATAGAAAATTTAAGGTTTCATTTGATATCAAAAGAAATATATGTGTTCATTTTCTTAGAGGAAAAAAAAATACATATATCAATATTGAGACTTATTTTATTTTCTTTGGTTTAGCTTTAACCTCCGAATTAGTAACATAAATATTGTAAATTAAAATACGAGTGGTGGAAGAAGAGCTTAAAGTTACAAAATAACTACATGTGGAGATAAACCGGATTTGCCCTCTTTCTCTTCCCTTCCTCTGCCTTCTCTCTAAATCAACTTCATCTCCAGTTTTTCTTAAGTTTTCCAGTTAATTTTCCGGCGTCGGTTCTCCGGCGCCGGAACCTTTCCTTTTTGTTTTTTGTGTGTACAGGTTCCGTTCTATACGGATTTCTCTCCGGCTACTCCGGCCCTCAAATTCCGTTCTACGGTTTATCCGCTTTCTTCTTTCTCCGGTTTCTTCTGATCGATTTTATTATCCTCTCTGTTCTCTGCTTTTCTTCTTAGTTTGCCTTAAATATCACTCTCCCGAAGAATAACATCTTCGTTGGTTAAGGAATTCTCCAACAAGATCTGAACCAGTAGATTTGGGTTCGGACGCCAATGAAGCCTCTTTGGATTTGATATTTCTGGTAATTCTTTGAAGCTGTTCGTCTCCTTATTCCGAGAACAAGATTTTGAGCGATCTTGGTCCAATTTTATCTTATGGTTCTGAAGTTACTTGGGTTGTTTTGGGATTTCTCTGTGTTGGGCACTCTGAGATTTTCGGTGCTGTTACGCCGACGGAGATGTCGGAGAAGTCTCAAGCTTCTTCAAGAAGAATCATTGCACACGTGTGTCTGATATTTGGGCTTTGTCTTGTTTGTACTCATTACACATGTGTTTGTTTTTTGGGCTTTAGAACCATGTAATTGGAATTAGAACTTTTTCTGTTCGCCCTATAACTTTTCTCTCTTGCTCCTGCCCCGAGGCAGCCGTCGCCAAGGTGAGTCTCCTCTTCCGCTACTCCTTCCTGCCTCCTCCGCTGCTCCATTCTCTGCTCCTCCGCTGCTCCATTCTCTGCTCCTCCGCTGCTCCTCCGCTGCTCATTCTCTGCTCCTCCACTTCTCCATCCTCTGCTCCTCCGCTGCTCCATTCTCTGCTCCTCCGCTTCTCCATTCTCTGCTCCTCCGCTGCTCCACTCTCTGCTCCTCCGCTGCTCCTCCGCTACTCCATCCTCTGCTCCTCCGCTGCTCCTTTCGAAGCTACTTCGCTGCCCGCTTCGACTCTGGTTCACCATGGCCACCAACCACCTTGCTCCCCTCCCCTACACCACGAGCATCCATCCCCAATCATGCTATGCAATCCTGACTTCACTCCTCTTCCGTCGTAGGCTAGTGGGAACGAGATCTCCAAATCCACCTGAGCCACCCGTTCCCCCGGACCCTCCTCCGGACCCACGACGAGAAGCTCTCCCCACCGGAATGTCCCACTCCCCTCTATATGTAACCACTGGTTTGTCTCGGCTCATAATCATATGCACCATCTCTGCTCTAGATCCAGGTTCAAAGTCCTCAACTTCGCCGTATGTTTCACCGTCATTGTCCTCTTCAGCTTTCGTTCCTTCACTCAGCTTGACCGAATCTCGATCTACAACTCCACCGCACTCTCGATCTACAACTCCACCGCACTCTCGTTCTACAACTCCGACGCAACCACTTCTCTTAAGCACTGCCCCACATACTGCTCATCTTCCATGGTTAGATCTCTCTACTCCTCTGATTTCAAATCAATCTCGCATAGGACAAAAGCTTCTCCTTCACGCAGCAATCATCAGACCCACATACGTTTCCACCAGATCGACTTTTACCCCACCACGACTCGAACCACATGAGAGACCAATGCTCGCTCCTCCTCGTCTCTGGCTTCTGGCTTCACGTTCCACTCTTTCACGAACCATCAGTCTCTTGACACTGCCGGTCAACGCCTCCGCCGTCGACAAAGTTTCTACTCCGGCGAAGGACTGCAAGAGTAGCCCTAATCAGGGTACACATCTTCTGGTATGGGCCTCAAATCTATCTTTGGGCCATCAGGTTTATGTGGGCCTGTTTTCTCTTCAAGTTCTGAAGCCCATCAAGATTTTCAGGTTTTTAAAACCCAGAATATCACTAGAAGTCATTGTCTTCAAAACTGCAATTTCAGCAGTCCCCTTTGAGATTCGACACGCCAATGTGGTTACCGACTCTCAATCTCTTGTCTCGCTAGTAAACTCTTTCAGCGACGTCAACGAGTTGAGAAGCGCTCTTTTGGACTTTCGTAGTCTCCTTAGAGACCTTCTCATTTATCTTTGTTTGTTTATTTCATGTTCTGCAAATGTCGCACTCCTCGTTCCTTCTATACTCCTATGATTATTGAATGAATGATACTTATGGTTTGCCCAAAAAAAAAAAAAAAAGAACCATGTAATTGGACTTTATGCAATCAAATGATATGGTTGACAAAAAAAAAAAAAAAACTACATGTGGAGATATATCCCACATCTTAAAAAAAAAAAAGGGAACGAGATATGACATATATAATGGTACATGTGGGGTCAGTAGGTATTGCATAATTTCTGGCTACTCATATAGGTATTGCATAATTCTATTCAACTCATAGTAGTTTCACTAGTTTGTTTTAAAATATGGCTTGGTGCTCTACTAGGACAATTTTTTTTTTAATTTTCATATGAGAGCTTGCAACTCTAGATGAAGAGGAAATTTTCATGGAATATGTACCTGAAAATAAATTATGCTTTTATCTATATGACGGAAAAATTACCAAAACATAGTAAATTGTAAATAAAAAAATATCGATATCTAATGGTGCCAAGTGAAAGTTAAAAGAAATTTATAAACCTTTAATTTATGACAGTGAAATTACTTTTTCCCGATCATTCTACATCATTTACATTTTTATGTTCTCATGTATTTTTTCACAAAATTTTAAATTATTTAAAATTAATAAAACTGAAAATAGATGATAACTTAAATATAATTACCGTATAGTATAACGGTTAAAGGGACTCTAGAAACTAGCAAAGAGCCCCGCTCCCTACACATTCTGCAATATGCAGAACATGGCTATTGGGTCAGCCAGTTGTGGCCCAATCGATATTAAAATGTGGTGGAAAAAAAAAAAAAACTAGCAAAGAGCCTTATAGAACAAAGAAAAATCTTATAGAATTGACAAATGCCGTCTACCAACTGACTGATATACAGGTCTGGCTCTGACTCTGGGCTGGAGGGGCACGGGCCCAAAAAAAAATTTCAGCTATTTTTTGTGTGTGTGTGTGTTTTTTTTATTGTTTTTCTTATATTTTTTTGATAAAATAGGGACTAAATTTGTCTTTCCAAAAAGAATAGGGCCCAAATTTCTCTTATGTGTGTATTGAAGATCCAAAAATATTTTTTTTTTTCACAAAGATCTAAAAAAAATTTTGCCCAAGGCTCAATTTTTTTTGTGAGACGGGCCTACTGATATATCATAGATTCAGTTTAACTATTGAACGCATCAATGAGAAGTATTTGAGAGGTGATCCAATAGTATATAATTAGATTCATTTACCCAAATTCCAAATATTAAGGAAATCGTTTCAAAAAACAAGAACATTATAAACTAGTGAATAAGAAAAAGAACGGATCAATGTAGGAGTTAAGAAAAATTTTTAATCACCGGTCCAAAGCACTATACCATTCTTCCCATTTTCTTTTGAAGAGCTTACATCGACAATATATAATACTAAGTTTAAATTTAGGTGGTGATTGAATAATATCATGAGCATTAAAAAATTAGAATACACGCAATATAATAAGTAAACTAATTTAAATTATTGAACACAAATTTCTTTAGAAATCAATATGGGTTTTGTTTAGGTTGCACCACTGTATTTGGATATGATTTGATCCTCTTTTCATAGTTTGGAATCTTCAATTGAAAAATCTTAATCTTATGTCCAACATAATTAAGAATTGGGTGGTCGTTAGTGTTGATAAAGATTTATTCTATCAGGGAGGCACACAAAAAAGTCCATGTCCACACTTAAACGTGTATTTGAAACCCCACGAGAAAAATGCTTAACCCGTTTATATTACATCTATATATATATATATATATATATATATATATATATATTTAAGTCCACTCGGTTGGTGAAGTGGAGTCCCGAATAAATCATAAATATGATAATTTACTCTATATTATATGCTTTACATTGTTAAATATAATTTCCACGGAATTAGATTTCCGAATGGTCACAACGTAGGAAATGCAGTATTTTCTATGTATGTGTGAAAGGGAACAGTGTTTAGGATTTTGTTTTTACATTATCCCCTTATTAAAGTCATGGCTTGGTTGGCCCAACATGATCTTAATTAGACCTTGGTCATCAAAGATAATAATAACAAAAAAAATCGTTGCTAATTAAAAATGTATTAACATACTTTTCTATGTTAACACGTGTGTGGAGGATAATGTATGACAAGACTTTGATATGGTTTTTGTAAAAATATTCATTGAAATGTCTTAATGTTGATATAAATAATGGATAGCATAAAATATTTGGCTAAAGTCCATTTAAATTAGCTATTGTTATCTGTTGGAAAGATTCATAAATCTTGATGACTCAGCTTGCAGATGATATTAATGATATTAGGTCCAAATGACAACTAAACATTCCCAATATTGTCGGGTTTTATTGTTTTATAAAAGTGAAGACCCAATCTTGTATGATTCATCGATACATTTCTAATGTTCACTATAAAAGGTTGATGTTTGATGTAACATTACTTTAGTTCACTATTTAATACGTATGAACTATATCATCAGATATTACATAATGTACATTTGTCATTAACATGATCAGAGTGATCGAGTGACACTATCTGAAACTAACAAGTTGCAATTTTATTGTTATCTCGTTTCACCCTCGTTTTATTTTTGTTTTCAAACTACTGTCTTTATATATTACAATAAATCACACTTACCTACCACTGGCAAACCAAACCTTCAGAATTCACTTTCTTCTTTTTTTGAATAAAGGGAATTGGCATATCTATCTAAAATTTGGACAAAAGATAAAAGAAAACAAAAAAAATCAGTCAAACCTCATGGCTAGAATACACACCCTATATTCTACAATATATACAAAAATACTCTTCATTCACATAATATTCATTATATATATATATATATATATATATATATATATATATATTTCTATCTTCTTAGTTATTACCCTCATCTCATGTTATTTCATTTAGAGCATTCAAAATTATTGATTAGATTGTAATTTTATTTTAATAAAAACATATAATTTGGGAAAAAGGTCAATTAAATCCCAAACTTTCAAAAAGAAGCCAAAATAAACCCAAACTTTTAAGTGAGCCAAATAAACCACGAACTTTTAAATTGATGCCATATAAATCTTGTACTCTCATTGACTCAGCCATTTTAATCATCGTGAAGTCAACCGTTAATTATCACTTCACAGACGTTAATTACTTAAATATTATCTCCAATATATGTCGATCAAAAAATCTCAAAATCCATAAATCCCCAATTAACAAATTATTCTTCTTCTCCTACAAAAATTAGTAAGCTTTGGACATCACTTGCAATGAAGAAAAAGAGAGCGAAACGATGCTGAAACAAGAAAAAACAAACAAAAACTTTAGAAACTTGAGTAAACACAGACACGAACTTCATAAACTTGTGCAAACAAACACAAAAGTGATAGAGAATATCATTGTGTTTGTATTTGGAAAATTCATCGTAAGGTTTTGAGAAAATATTACACTTTTAAATGGCTAGCTTTATTCCAAACAAGTCTGTTAGTTTATG
>OVAF01001270.1:0-24061 GCA_900406245.1 Odontarrhena argentea | reverse complement strand
CCTGAATCTTGCCTAACATCTTGACCGTTCGATCTCCGGTTCTCCATCTCCTAATACATTTGAATGTATATTGTAACTTTTAAACGTGATTTAAAAAACATAGTCAAAGATTTTACAGTCTTATATATGACTAAAAACATGTTGTACTAGAATCAATGAATTATTATTAATATACCAAAAGCACAATATTTATCTAGTTAGAAATGCTATTCGATCATTATAATTAGACCAATCAAATTCATTCAAATCAATGAATTATATATGAAGAGACACAAAAAATTTAATTCTGAACTTTTATCCTCTTCTATACTAAGCTATTGAATCAAACTCATTCAAATCAATCAAACAATGAATTCTTATACTCAAACTAATGATAGAAACTATTTTTCTCTAGATCAATTAGATAGAAACCATCTTTATCGTCGTATTATAGTATGACATTTGCAAAAATGAGAAGCTAGAAATCTTAAAAGCAAATATCATATTTATGGGATGAAATTCTTATTATTTTCAAAGTGTATAATTATAATTATATTTCATTTTATCATGGTTTTATTAACAATCAATGTTTATGGGTTCTAACTAAGTGTGTATAAGACATATTTTGTAAGATTAAATGTGTTAGGTTTTGTCACGTTGAATATCTAAGTATACATGTTAGTCGTAATTTATAATCTAATTACATATGTCATAATTATACGTGTTGTAAGTTTTTAAAACTTACTTTATTCATATCAATATAATTTTATAAATAAAACTATGATTGGTCATATTATATGTTATGAATAAGATATGATAGCCATATTAGTTTTAAATATTTGTATAGATCGTAAGTTAGAATCTAACTGAACCTGTCAAAATTATATGAGTTACCAATTTCGAAATCTAATACATTTCCATATATATATATATATATATATATATATATATTTTATGTTTCTTATAATCCACCCATATATTATATATATATATATATATCTTAAATATTTGTAGGGATCGTAATTTAGAAACTAATTACATTTGTCAAAATTATAAGGATTGTTATTTTCGCAATCTAATATATTTATATATATAAATTTATATGTTTTTAATTATCTATCCGCATATTAATGGGGTTTTAACCTAGTTAATTAAAATTAATGGAGTAATTTAGTAGTAATGTATATGTATTGGATGAGATAAGATCAAATTGGAAATGAAGGGCTCCAAACGTTTAATCTTCTTAAACAGTTGCCAAAAGGTGGAAATAAATTTAAAATAATTTAAGGAGTCAACGCTCAATGACACGGTGGGAAAGAGAAACGGCACGACGTGTCGTTTTCGCCGTTCCAGATGACGTGGTTTCAGGAAATTGGATTTGGAGAACTTTCTAATACCTTTTTTTGTTTCTTCACTTGAAGAAAGAACAGATTAATTCCTCTGAAAATTTCATCAAAATAACAAGTGACTGACGAAAAAAAAATTAAATCTTACACTAGTTGCAGAAAAAAAGAAAAAACATACGAGTTGCAATCAAACCTGAAATATCAACAGCTGATTCTGAGACATTTTTTGTTTTTTAATCGTTGATTTGATTGATATTTCAGGTTTGAGACAACAGAAGAAACAAAAACTATAGTTTAGTTTGTCGTACCACAAACTATTTGTTATATATCTTAGCTTCTCATTTCGTAACACCTGTGACTGTGAGAGATACAAATTCTAGCTATTATTGTAATTGTACATATAAAAAGAGTTATTTTAGTAGTTTAGTATCTTTAGATCAATCATGTAGAACTCACATCAGCATTGATAGTTCAATCTCTAGAGTATGACTTCCTCTTATTACACACATGTCGTTGAGAAAATACAACACCTTATTACATGATCTTTTAGTTCTTGAATATGGAAAAAAAAAAAAAAAAAACTTCAAATGTAGAAACTTGGCGAAATCTTTTGTCAAAGTGAAAGTGCAAATTGGTAATGACACATTCTTTTGGTATTACAATTGGTGTTCCTTGGGAAGACCAGTTGACATAACCAGGCTCATCTCAATAAATTATGGAGCCAAAGATGAATTAAAAATCTTGGCCTTTTGTAATATTATATGAATAAAAATCTTGGCCTTTTTTGATATAATATGAACGATGATTATCCGACCACAAAAGATTAAATAATCTCCAAGCTAAAGAGACATTGTTTCCAAAGTTTATATATTTGTCCCCAAGCTTCTTAAGTTTGGTCTTAAAGTCTTGTAAGACTATATATGTGTGAAATTAATAATAAGACCTACCTCATTAAGTCCGGACTGATTTAGTTAGAGGGATCATGATGTAAGACTTTGTCCTGGACTGGGATTGTCTCACTTATATCGCTTGTACCTTTCGAGGTTGTGTACTCGCTTTTCTTATTAGGTATGTATTTCAATTGATTTTATAACACACCATAAGCTCACTCAAGTTATTGAGAAAACTATAAGGAACCATTAGTGCAAATCATTAGTGGAAAAAAATCATTCCATTGTAACAAAAAAAAATCATCTTCCCTCATTGCAACTTCTGCTTATGATGTTGCAATTGATACATCATTGGTGCTGGTTTCCAAGAGATCTATGTTAGATTCTTAATACCAAACTCAGTAATCTTTTATTGAATGAAAGAAGAATTACAATTCATCTCTCAAAACTCACACACGAGTCGCGTACAATGACACTCTCACATAAGGCTCTTTAACAATCTGAAACAACTTATAACTTCCCTCTTCAACATCAGTTGCTTCAACATTCATCACTTCATTAAGGGCTTATCAATCTAAGAAATTAATCTTTCCCATATTGGTTCCGTCAAGCTTGTCAAACTGGTCAGCAATCTGTCCAATGTCCCTCTCGGATATTTTCTCCATCATCTTCAGTTTGTATATGATATACTCTGCTTTACTGCACAAAGAATGTTCAGGGCATCTCAGCTAGAACACTTATATCTTATGCTCGTGGAATTTAATGCAACAAGAAGTATGCTTCGTATCGAGGGATCAACTAGTTCAAGAACTTGGAAACGGATTAAAAGGTGCAAAAACAAGAATATTTTAAATTTTGTAAAACAAACTTTTAGAATAATTAAGATTAAGGTTTTTTCAAGCTCAAGAAAATAAGTATAAAGCCGAGAATCAAAAAGACTAAGATTCTTAGAAACTAAGGATTTTAAGAACCTTGAAAATTTTTACTACTAATACCTATGAACCAAATTTTTGAATGCATCAAAACTAGCGGATCAACAAGAAACCCCTTTAAGGGCAACGCGCAAAAAAGCTCGAAAATTGATTAGAGAAAGGATCAAAGAAGTACCTGACATAGCCCTTTTTGTCCATATCTGCATCAATAAGCTGAGAGAGAGACATGTTTTCATTAAGCACTCTCTTAACGCGCTCTACATGACTCTTATCCACTCTTGCTGCAGCCAAATACAAAAAGGCTCGAGCAACCGCTAATGTAGACACAAGCAACCAAATGGCAGCAAGAAGCCTACCGGGCAATGTATTAAAACCCACATTTCCATAACCAACTGTAGTAACCGACATAAACGAGAGATAAAATGAATCGAACCACCCGATTTCCTCAATGAAATGCATAATCAAGACTCCGAAACCAAGGCATAACAATACAGCACCCAATGCCATTTTAACTCTCAACCCAATCATCATCCTCCCTATATGTAAACCCATTAAAGATTCTCCGAAACTAAAATCATCTCGAATATCACAAACATAAGTAGCGATCCTACTAGACAACATACCAATAAAACCAAACCCGACAAGAACAAACACGATTGCAAAGACCTTGGTTACGACACTATCCGGTGTGATATCTCCATACCCGATTGTACACATTGTGACAACACAAAAGTATAAAGCATCAACAAGAGGATGAGTCTGATCCCCTAAGTAGCTATCTTGATTCAGCCAATAGATAAGCACACCTATGGAAAGATACACAACGAATACTACAAGAACAACTTGTGTTACAATGGATTTTGAAACAGAACGCTCTGTTCTGTACTCTTGTGGATAAGTGTGTGCTGTGGAAGATGACGATGAAGGGTGTTGATAGAGTGCGTCGAAGAGAAGTGATGGAGTCACAGGCATTGGAATCGTGACGTCCACGTCATTGTTCTCCGGTAAGGGAAACAGAGGAGCTGGTGTAGGGTTAATCAAGGATTGGCGTAACGGGTCAATGTTGTTACCGTCGTTTTCCATCTGAGTTTTCACGGGAAAATCGAGAACAGAAGAAAAAACTAGAGATCAGGGTGGTTTTCCGGTGATGGTAGGGACAAAAAGAGATAAAGGTAGAAACTTCCTTCCCAAGAAACCACTAAAGATAGAAACTTACTTTTTAGGGGATTTGGATGGCGTGATATACTGAAGATCTTTCATAAGGACTCATCGTGTTTATATGTAATAAGACAGATGATTGTTTCAAAAAAAAAAAACAAAGACTTTTTAGTACCGGATTCTTTTTAAAATCTTTATATTGATTAACGTCAACGATATTTGGATAATTGTGTATACTTTATATAGATGATTAAGATACGTGAATGCGACTTAGTGCCTTTCGTTTAATTTACTAATCTTGTTTTTTCAATGAAAATGCATTAAATCAAAGAACATAAACCGTGAAGTGACCGTAGTAAGAGGCAAATTCACTGAGAATAGGCACCAACACACCGAGATCGAGTCCCCTAAGAACATAAACCAGCATCCAAACCGAACCACAACAAAACCAGTAACACCAAAAATGAGAAACAGAGGAAATTCTAGAAAGCAAGCATCGCAGCTTCAGACTATCCGAATCACTTTGCAACAGAGATTGGTATTTTTTTTTAATTGACAACAACAACAATGAGTATTTTTTAAAAAGTCATCACAAAAGGGGTATGTTTAAAATTTTCCTATAATAATAAAGAGGTTAAAAATCAACAAATTTGTTATTTGAAGTGGCAGAAAATGATAATGAGAAGTAGACGGAAAAATCGCAAATGTTTCATTGCCATCTTCAAACTTGTTGTAATGGTGGTTTCCTAACCATGAAGTTGCAGTAGATTAATCATTGGTGCTTGTTTCCAAGAGATCGACAAGAGTAATCTTTCCACTACTGGTTGGGTCAAGCTTCTCAAACTGGTGTAAGATCGGTGTGATGTCATCTTGTGTTATCTTCCCCATCATCTTCAGTTTGTATATCATAAATTCTGGTATACTGCAAAAAGAATTAATGTTCAAGGGATCTTACACTCAGATACACATGAGATATGTTTGGTATCGAGGGATGAACTAGTTCAAGAACTTGGAAACAACAAAGAGTAATACAAATTCAAGAATTTCTAACTTTAGTGAAAAAGAAAATTTTAATTATGAGTAAGGTTCCTCGTGCTCAAGAAAAACCGAACAAAACCCGAAACTAAGGATTTCAAGAAACGGGAAACAAGAAAGAAGCTGAATGAGCCAATAAAAGTTATGGACCGGCACTAAAATTTGATTATTTAGAAAAGTAAGCAAATGGGTACCTCACGGAGCTATCGTTGTCGATATCTGCAGCCAAGAATTGAGAGACAGACATGTTTTCACTAAGTACCCTCTTCGCTCGCATTCTATTACCCTTAGCCACTCTTGCTGCAGCCACATACAACAAGGCTCGAGCAAACGCTGAAGTAGACACAAGCAACCAAATCGCAGCAAGAACCCTACCGGGCAATGTCTTAAAAGCCTCATCTCCATAACCAACTGTAGTAACCGACATAAACGAGTAATAAAACGAATCCAACCACCCGATTCCTTCAACGAAATGCATAATCAAAACTCCAAATCCAAGGCATAAAACCACAGCTCCCAAAGCCTTCCCAACTTTCGACATCCTCCCCATTCTCGTAAAATCGATTGTATACCATTTCCTTTCCGCTGGATCATCAAAGCTACCATACCTCAAATTTCTCATCATATAATCTTCTTCAATGTGATCAACATAAGTAGCGATCCCAGTAAACAACAGACCGATAAAACAGAGCCCAACAAACAAAGAAAAGATCGTAAATAGCTTCGTTACAACACTACCCGGCGTGATATCACCATACCCAATTGTACACATTGTGCCAACACAAAAGTATAACGCATCAACTAGAGGATGAGTCTGATTCCCCAAGTAGCTATCTTGATTCAGCCAATAGATAAGCACATTTAAGGAAAGATACACAACGAATATTAAAAGAAAAACTTGTCTTACAGAGCAATATCTTGAAACATATTGCTCTGTTTTGTATTCAACCGGAACAGGTTGTACTAGTTCGTTGACTACACCCATAGTAGGACCTGTTCTAGATCGTCGTAATCTTCGTGGAGCTGAAGACGAAGATGAAGGGTCCTGAGAGAAAACCGCGTCGTCATCGTTGTGCTCTGATTCCGGTCCGAAGACTAATCGGTTTTTGTGCTCTGATGGAGTCATTGGCATCGGAATCGTGACGTCCACGTCATCGTTCTCCGGTTGTCTAATCAAGTGTTGGACTAATGGCTCAATGTCGTTACTGTCTTTGGCCATTTGAGCTTTCACCGGAAGATCAGAAAACCGGAGAAAAGTCAGATAACCAGGGTGGTTTTCCGGACAAAAAGAGTGAGTAAAGTAAGAAGAGATTCAGATATGTTATGAAGATTGTTTCATAAGGACTTGGTGTGTATAAAGACTTTTTAGTAACGGATTTTTTTTTTTAAACGATATTTTGGATAATTGTGTATTAGATTATTGTGAATGCGACTTAGTGCCTTCCGTTACTTAACTAATTCACGTGATAAACGAGCTCAAATATTATATAAAACAGATCACTGATATAGAATATATTAGGTGATAAACTGTTCCCATGTGACAGTGAGATTAGTTTCGGATGATTGAGAATACGTGAGTGCGACTGCCCTTTGTTTAATCTACGTATCAGCTTGATACACAAATCGGAATATATAGAACAAAATTTTAATATAAAATTAATTATATTTCTTTGGAACTTTTATGAGATTCTGGACAATGTGATTATTAATCATCAGTTTCCTAGTATCTTTTTCTTTCTAACATTAATTAGTGGTATGGAGGTTGGATAGGTTTCCTTTCTTAGTTTCCCATAATTTGATTGGCTTATATATATATATATAGAAGATAAAAAAATATGTTTGTGTTTAGTCTGAGCCTTTGCCAATGCATAAAGACTAGAGGACATGTTTTTAAGGCATCGTTAATATTCAGAATTGTGTGTGAAGAGCTAAATAAACAAAATGCAGCAGAGTGGAAAACGAAACATAACCAAACGAGTTCAACTTGGTTTTTGGTACAATTGCATTACTCAACTTTTGATTGTCCTTCTTTCGTGATTTTCTCTCTTTAGCATTGGCAAAGTCTCCGACCAATCTATACACGTTTGTTATATTCCAAACCAATCATTATGTCTAGTCTCACACGTAATTTCTCTAAAAACCTTAATTGATGTCTACATCTAGGTGAAAATCTGTTTTAGGAGAAAACAATCGCTTGTCCACATGAAATATCATTCCAATCATAAAGATGTATATAAAAATGTAAGTTAACTTTTTATAACGACTAAACTAAGCATAAAATTTGAAAAAAAAATCCTAAGTTGAAATACGCAATTTCTCTAGCTAGAAAATTAAATCAGGACTATGTAAAATATGTTATTTTATATATTCATCAGTGTCATCTTTAGAGGCATGGAAGATTTACATTTTGATAATTTAATCATCCTATCTCCGGAAGTTTCTCCTCTATCCATCTAGACCCTTTTGCCTTCCGTCTGTTTTGTTTGTTTTGGTTTGCCACAATCGCAAATCTATGTCAACAAGTCAAACAAAGGGAAAACAAAAGATCAAGATAATTAAAGTAGTAACCAACAGGGATTGGCTGATTAATATTCACAAAATGGCAAATCTAGCATTCACAAAAGAAGATGACTAGATTGTTACAATGTGCGAGGTCAATATGGTTTTTTTTTTGTTTACTTAAATTGGAAAGCATTACATAATTAATTGGTAATACATCTAGATATATTGTCTTGACGTTTCCACAGAACATAGGCGGGATTAGCAGTGGTGACTTCGTTTGTTGTAATCGTCGCAGCAGGAACAGGAACAGAGCCATCGAGATGACCTGCTAAATTGTAGCCATCAAGCAAAGCATGAACTTGCAAGCTCCACATAAGATAGTTGGTGGGTGTAAGCTTGGAAACATTCGATGTGTTTATGGTGTAGAGAGTGGCGGATCCAACAGCAATGGTGTCTCCGGCAGTAAGTGGATTTTCGGTTGAGGTGTTCATTTTTGACGGCGGTGTTTAGAAGCGTGAAAAAAAAAAAATTAGGTTATCGAAGCTCTGATACCATATAGATTGTGAATGTGTTATCTTTATTAAGAGTGTAATGTACAATATATATAGAGATACATAAGAGAGACTAGGGAAAAGCTAATTACACTTAGACCCTTATTTACATATTGACTAACATACTCTATACGCCCCCTCAAGATGGAGTCACTCGAGTTACTCCAATCTTGGAGCAAGCTAACTGATGCCGAGCACGAGTCAAAGGCTTTGTGAGAGCATCCGCTAGCTGATCATGTGTAGAGACGTGACATACTCTGAGTGTTCCCGATTGTATCAAATCACGAATGAAATGATAATCAATAGCTATATGTTTCATCCTAGAATGAAACACTGGATTAGCACATAGGTAAGTAGCTCCAACATTGTCACAATAAATTACCGGGGATATGGGCAGCCTAACACGAAGCTCTGAAAGTAGAGAACAAATCCAAACAAGTTCAGAAGCCGTATTTGCAACCGAACGATATTCAGCCTCCGTAGACGATCGAGCAACACCTCTTTGCTTTTTGGAGGACCAAGAGATAGGATTGTGACCCATATAAATGACAAAAGCATTGGTAGAAACATAGTCATCCGAGTTCCCAGCCCAATCCGCATCAGAATAAGCATGAAGAGTGAGAGGCGAGTTTGCTTGAATATAAATCCCATGATCAATTGTACCAGCAAGATATCTAAGCACCCTTTTTGTAGCAAGCCAATGTTCATCCGTAGGAAGATGCATAAATTGAGAGAGTCTATTCACAGCATAAGCGATGTCCGGACGAGTAAAAGCCAAATATTGTAAACTCCCTACCACAGATCGATATTGACTAGCATCTTGTAGAAGTGTGCCTGACGTGAGCAACAATTTATGACTTGCTTGAAGTGGAGTCGAGACTGGTTTACAATCCATCATGTTTGTTTTGGACAGCAAGTCAAGAATGTATCGTCGTTGCATCAAATGAAGACCCTTTGGTGTTCGTGTGGCTTCAATTCCGAGAAAGTAATGAAGATCCTTCGGTTCTTTAATTGAAAATCGAGTAGCCAACGAAGTGAGAACATCACTGACAAGGCTTGAATCATTTCCTGTAACAAGTATGTCGTCGACATACACAAGAAGGTAGATGATGGACTTGTCGCGCTGATAAATAAACAGAGAAGTATCCGCAAGAGAATTGCAAAAACCAGAGGCAATAAGATATTGTTTGAGCTCGGTATACCAGGCACGAGGCGCTTGCTTGAGCCCATAAATTGCTTTGCGTAATCGACATACATGAGTTGGGCGATCTTTATCAATGAATCCAGGAGGTTGCATCATAAACACTTCTTCTGTCAGAGTACCTTGAAGAAAAGCGTTGTTTACATCCAATTGCTTTATGGGCCAAGATTTTCTCACTGCAACATCAAGGACTAACCGAATGGTAGTTGATTTGATCACTGGACTAAAAGTTTCAGCATAATCAATCCCATATTCTTGGTTGAAACCTCTAGCCACTAGCCGAGCTTTGTAGCGTTCGATGTCACCATTCGGCAAGTACTTAATTGTGAAAACCCATCGGCAATCGACGACATGTTTTGATGAATCATAAGGGACAAGATCCCACGAGTGATATCGGCGCTGAGAATCAAACTCTACAGACATGGCATTTCTCCAACGAGGGTCTTTGAGAGCTTGAGCTAAGGTAGTTGGTTCCACTGGTCGTTGTTGAGGAACCGAGATAGTGAGACTGGTTTTTGTTTTCGGTTTGACAATGTTGTTTTTCTTTCTGGTTTGCATTGGATGAGTGTTTTGTGGTGGAATAGGAGGAGTTAAAGGTGGTTCAATGGGTTGTGGTGGTGAAGGGGGAGCCGGCTGCGGTTGAGGTTGATTTAGTTGTGATGGGATTGGCTGAGGTGTCGGAGGAGAAGATGGTAGAAGATTTAGGTTTGTCGGTGGTAAAGAATTGGCTATCGTGGGTTGTGAAATATTTGACGAGGAAGGAAGAGGCTGTATGTGGGCTTGTGTTTGTGTAGGTGCACTATTGGGCTCAGGAGAAGTTGTTTGGGCTAGGGGAGTTATTTCTGGGTGTGGGTTAAGATTCTGGGCCACAGGTTCTGGCCCATGTATAATTGGAGCAGTGGGCTCAGATTGAGAAGAGAGAGAAGAGTTCAACGTTGAAGAAGATACCTGATTTAACGGCGTCGGAGATGACACGGTGGTGGTCTGTTGCTGGTGAAGAACTGAGCACGGGGGGTCCCTAGGCTGCGACGAGGAAGCAACATCAACCAATAACGGAGTTGCTTGAGGCACAAACGGAGTCTCGACCGGTTGCTCAAGACATGAAGGCAACAATGATGAAGATGAGAATGGATAACACCGTTCATCAAACTGAACATGCCGCGATACATAAAGGCGACCAGTAGTCATATCTAAACACAAGTAAGCACTTTGTGTTGTTGAATACCCAAGAAACACACACCTTGTTGATCGATCTTCAAGCTTATGACGAGTATAAGGACGAAGCCATGGAAAGCAGAGACACCCAAAGACTCGAAGCTTCTCGTAATTGGGTTTCGTCTGAAACAGTTTTTGATATGGTGAATCAAAGGCCAGAATAGGAGTTGGCATCCTGTTGATTAAGTAAACTGCGGTAGCAAACGCGAACGGCCAAT
The DNA here is from genome assembly GCA_900406245.1 of Odontarrhena argentea. Lineage (NCBI taxonomy): Eukaryota > Viridiplantae > Streptophyta > Magnoliopsida > Brassicales > Brassicaceae > Odontarrhena > Odontarrhena argentea. The sequence goes on along the minus strand of OVAF01001270.1, from coordinate 13,034 downwards.
ACGTCTTCGGAACCGAAGCTGTCGAGAGCAAAGTAAGACCAGTTTCAACGATATGTCTATGCTTACGTTCAGAGAGACCATTGTGCTCCGGTGTGTGCGGTGGAGACGTGAGATGAGATATGCCTTCTTGAGCAAGGAAAGCGCGGAGAGCGATGAACTCACCACCATTGTCCGAAAATAAAGTACCAATCCTAGTTTGAAATCTGTTTTCAACCAACGCTTTGAAAGTGATGAAGGTTTGTTTGACTTGAGACTTCTGTTTAAGAGGATATAGCCATGTGTATCGAGTGTGATGATCAACAAGAACCAAATAATATTTATAGTGGTCAATGGAAAGTATGGGAGAAGTCCATACATCTGAGAAGAGATATTCAAGTGGTCTCGTTGAAGAGATAGATGATTGAGCAAAGGGAAGTTTATGACTTTTATTAATCAGACAATTAGAACAAGAAAAAGACTTTGTCTGGGAAGATAAAACTGGAAGGGAAAATTTAGAAAGAACAGTGTTTAAAATAGATAGTGATGGATGACCCAATCTTGAATGCCACGAAGTCAAAGTGGTTTTGGAACTTGGATTTGCAAACAGAGCCGATGGAGACGATGTAGACATTGGCCACTCGTATAATTCATTTCTAGTTTTGCCTTGGAGTAATGGGACCCCCGTGCTGAGATCCTTCACCTGAAAAGAGGCAGGAAAGAATTCCACAGACACTTGATTAGCATTGCAAAGCCGATATACCGAGATAAGATTTTTCTCAATATCAGGAACACACAACACTTTATTCAATTGCAAAGCACGTAGTTGAGAAGGGAGAGTAAGTGAACCCGTATGTGTGATGGAGAGACCAGAGCCATCAGCGATCATGACATCATCTCCACCATTGTAGGGCTGATGAAGTGCCAAATTATTGAGATCGGACGTAATATGGTGTGTGGCACCACTGTCCAGATACCATTAGTGGTATTATCGAAGCTCTGATACCATATAGATTGTGAATGTGTTATCTTTATTAAGAGTGTAATGTACAATATATATAGAGATACATAAGAGAGACTAGGGAAAAGCTAATTAATTACACTTAGACCCTTATTTACATATTGACTAACATACTCTATAACTTACTAATCAGTTTCTCTTTGTTTAGTACTAAAAATATTAGAAGCAAACAAAGGAAAAGTAAAAGATCAAGGTGAAGAAGGTGTCAACCTACGAAGATGAATGGGATTGTTACAATATGAATTTAATATCAATGGGCTGTCTTGGTTTATTGTCTTGATTTTCTCTCAAACTAAAAAACCCTAAAATTGTAGATCTATATGTTGGATAAGCTTCAATAGCTTGAAGCCCAAGATATCTCTAATTAGTTGGTAATAAATAAGATAAGAACAAAAGATAATTATATATTATCATGCATTAGGAATAGAAAATAGTAGTCTCTTTCCTATTCCTAATGATAATATATAGATAATTACCTTTTAAACCTATCTTATCTATAATCAACTTGTTAAAGATATCTTTAGACAGCAAGTTATTGAAGCTTATCCAACACTATATGTGGAGGAAATGGCTTACAAATCAATAAACCTGGACAAGGACATGCACTATCGAGGAAAGAAGATGAAAATTAAAATACCCCACTGTGAACCGCATGCAACTTATGAGTTTTTAAGTTGTAAAACAACCATAATCTAAATGAAATTTTTTTTTATCATCATAAGGTCGTCTTATTTTCTCTGAAGAAATAAACAACTTTTTATGGACATTCAAGCATGTTTATCTGATAAATATAACATTGTGACTGCATTTTGGGTCGTAGCAATTATAAACATGTTATTCTGCATCTAGAAAACACTCTTGAAAAATCCGATTTCTTTAACAAAAATACGTTGTCTCTAATGACAATAATTGGTAAACTTACCATATGTTATCATGAACATGTTTTTTTTTTAGAGTGTTTAGTAGATGAATAAACAATGTTTATAATTTCTACAACCCATATGTATCTATACATCAAATTACCCACAAGAGCATGTTGATTGCTTCAGAGAGAGAAAAAAAGATGATATTATGAACATATTCTTTTCATTAAAGATTATGTTTGTTTTAACACAATATTTTTCAAGGTAAGAAAATTAACCGTGATTTAGTGAATGAAAGTGGTAAGAATCAAAGAGGAAACGTCTCAAAGAAACTGTGAATTATCAGATTCCGATCAGATCTGGTGTGTGTGGAGACAAGGAGCAAGCTAGCCATTAACTTTCTCGGATAAAGCTAACCTTAAAAAAGAAATCAATCTTAGAATCGAGACTGAAAAGTAACAAAAAAGTCTTCGATATAGAAAAGAAGATAATGCATGTAAAGATCATGCAAGGATTTCCCAATCTCTACATGCATGTTCTTCTTTTCTACATTGGAGGTTTTCTTGGGTCACTTTTCGGTCCTAATTCTAAGGCTGATTTCATTTGTTGGGATTAGCTTTATCCAACTAAACTAATGGCTTACTCCATGTCTCTACATAAAAGATCTGATCAGAATCTATAACTTCACAGTTTCTCTGAGGCGTTTTCTTGTTGGTTCTTAACCGCCGTTTTCAGTTTCTCTTGAGTGATCCATATAAAAAAAAATCTACATTTTTATATTCGTTTTAAATTTTAGTATACATATTAAATAATTATTTTGATTTCATAAAATCATAGAACAATAATCATTGTTTACATGTATAGAATATACAATATAATCTCTTTTCATTTTATGTAAAAATTAAAAAATTGGTGTATAATTTTTTTTTTTTTTTTGGGGCAAAGTATAATTTTGTTCTCAACATATCTTTATACATGTTCATACATATATTCTTCAAGATCTAGTAGTTACTGTTTTATGTTCATCAATTTTTGTCAAATTCAATGATGACCTAGGTTAATCTAGTTGTTCCCTCTCAATACCCAAAACAATAACAAACAACAATCACAGTAACAAACGAAAGAACCTGGTGAGCAATTTAGAGTCGGGATTCATTTTCATCTATCGTCCAGATCCAATCAGCGTCGTTTCCATCGAATCCTTGTAGCACAAAAAAAATATATTAGATTTCAATTATTAAGATCAATTCAAGATATAATGTAAAAAGATTATGTATACAAAGGGGAGATGATCGATACGAAGAACCTTTTTCATCAACGATCAAATAAGCATTGAGACATATCATTCAATTCTCCTCCAGACATTCAGAAATGTTTTTGTTGTTTGAGATAAGAATTAACTCTGACAGCCTTACACAAACATAAGAGAGAGGCGGCTTATGTTTTCCACTCTTTATAACTGATTTATATAGGAGGTGGCGAGGTGCCTAGCTACCCTAATTATTAACCCTAGATTAGATAAGATTCTCTACGTGTCAGTGACTAATCTATGCAATAGATTACGTTATTTACAATTTGATGTTCTGGACCCTAAACACTTTATAAATAACACGAAATAGAACTTTGAGGTTTTTTTTTTGTGGCACCTTAAACACTTTATAGAAGACTATTTATTTACTTTTGCAGAAAAATAAATAAAGTGTAAGACTATCCACAAAACTGGAAGCTGAAACATAAACAATAAATTCAACTTTCCAACCGGATGAAATACAACTTTTTGTTTTTGTTTTTGAAATGTATATTTTGATAGAATATTGGGTATGTAACATCCATGGCTCGGTCTTTTTTTATATATATATTTAAACTTGATTTATTTTTCTGCCGCCAGAAGAAACAGTAAACAAAATAAAAAAAATAGTCTTGTTACTCAAACATATTATTCCTCATAATCTGTAATTTTCAAATTGTTTAGGGTCAAAAGCATAAAATGAATAAGAATATAGTATTTGTGGCATATTATCCGACACGTATGAGTTAATCTAATCTAGGGACTAGGGTTAGAGAAACAGACCTCATATATATATTATTTATAAACAGAGAAAAAGATTAGGCCGCCTCTTACTGAAGTTCTTATCCTAGACAACAAAAGACACCTGAGAAGTTCCTGAGGATAAAGATCTGTCTCAATGCCTTTGGATCGTGGATATGTCTCAACCAGATCGTCGACAACATAATGAAAAGGTACTTGTACTATCGTCTCATGTTTTTTCTGTTAATTTGTATTTTTTTTCTTTTCTGATGTCTCAGTCATGTGTTGTATTATTTGCTACGAGGATTTGATCGATTTTGCACCATTGTCCATGATGCCTGGTTAGATCTTCAAGACATGAAAAAAAGATCTTGATCGATTCGGCCACCAGGTTCTTTTTTTTTTTTTTTTCATCTGTATATGTTAGATTCATAGATTGATTGCTGCTGGTTTCATGTTATTGTTTGGATAATGAGATAAAAATCCTGTTTTTCTACACAAAAATTTATGAACTTATAAAACAGTGACACTACTAGATCTTGAAGCGTGTTGGTTTTGCAAATTTCAAAAAAAATAATTTCTGTATATATTTATATTTAAAACCACAATGTTTTCTGTTGTATGAAATGTGCTTTCGAAAATCAAATTAATAATAATTTACTACATAAATATATATTGGCTCATCTAAGTTTGTAGATTTCTTTCTGTTTACATAGATTATGTAGCTAGATTTTAAAACACTTTTCTAAACTAGATTTGTGTTCTCGTTTAATTCACGTAAGTAATCTTGATTAAAGCTATTACACCAAAAAAAAACTAAAAAAAATTGACTCATTTTTCCTCTGCAAAGCAAAACGGTGTCTAGATTCATTTGGTTTCAAATATAACAAGGCATGTCTAGATTCATTCCCCAACTATTCGGGATACACATATATTCCTCAAAATAATATTGCTCAAAATAATACTCCCTCCGTTAAAAAGTTACGTTCTAAAAAGATGAATTTTATTAGGTTTCAATGCATAATTATTAATTATAAGACATAATAATTGAGTGTTAAACAATATTGGTTTAGATTTATTGGAAAATGTTTAATACTGAAAATGGTGTATTATTAATAGTTTTTCTAATATGTGTGAAATATTCAAAACATTTTTTTTTTGAAACAGAGGGAGTATTGATTATAATAATAATATTTGCATGAAAATTATTTTTTCCTTCAAAAAATCACAAAAATTAATTTAAATCCCTAAAAATAGAAAAACGTAATTTTTTTCAATATTGAGTTATAATAAAAATATACTTACATTATTAATTACTCATTCAAATTAATATTAAAATTCAAATTTTCAAATTTTTTTTTTTCCAAAAAGAGTATTCAAATTATGTAGTTCAATTGTAAACGATATTGAAAAAAAAAACGAGAATATAAAAGATGAAATAGACGATAGGAACGATGTTGAAAAAAGAATTTTCATTTTCTTATTTTTAAATATTTTATATTGACCTAGCAGAATTGACCTATAAGTTCATCCACAATCTCAGAATTGTAATAGCTCATTCTCATCGGATTCCGCACATTATAGAACTTAACCTGACTCTTAAACCCTCTCAGAGTATTTATCTACAAAAACCACAAGTAAGCCAAAACAAAAGACTATTCCAAATATGCAATTGAATTGTGAAAAAATTGAAAATCTCTACCCCCTCTTGATATAGCCATGCATGATCTTTTCCATTAATTCAATTTTCTTGAATCTCAAAACCCTCTTCAACGTATTTTTTCATCACGATCTCCTTATCTGATTCCGATTCGAACCCAGACCACTAATTCAGATAATATGAAACATAAAAGATAAATCTTAAAAGGAATCTAATCAAAACACACTTTCTATTTACGCAGGCGGCATGGTGATAAGGTGGTATTTAAAAGAGGGGGTTATAAAATACTAGATCTCCAAATATGATGTAGATGGTAAGAAGATAGATGTCTATACTTTATCTGGTTATATCGAAAAAGAAGTCAGAACAATTAATGATTTGGTTTACTTGATCATTTGGTTTAATTAATTACATATTAGATTTCTTTTTGGTTTAACATGATCATTAATTGTTCCGCATTCTTTTCTTGATATAACCGGAAAAAAAAATATAGATATTTATCTTCGTACTATCTACATATAATTGGAGACTTAGTATTATATAATCTTCTTTTATAAATATCACCTTGTCGTCATGCCACTTATGAAGAAAGTGCGTTTTGATTAGATTCTTTTTCAGATTTTATCTTTTATGTTTCATAATGTCTGAATTTGTGGTCACGATTTGAATCAGAATTAGATTAGGAGATCGTCACGAATAAATATGTTGAATAGGATTTTGTAATCGAAGAAAATTTAATCTATGGAGAAGAAGCATGATTACATCAAGAGGAGTACAGATTTTTAGTTTTTCTTCACTAATCAAATTACATATTTTGAATAGTCTCTTTTTCGCTTACTTGTTGTTTTTATAGATAAATACTGTTCTTAAGGGGTTTAAAAGTCGGGTTAATAACTATAATGTGCGAGATCCAATAAGAATGAGTTATTACAGTTTTGAGGTTGTGGATACTGGACCTATAGGTCCAATCTTCTAGTCAATATAAAAAATTAAAAATAAGAAAATGAAGATTCTCTTTTTCAGCATTGTTTCCTTCGTCTATTTCATCTTTGATTTTCTCATTTTTTTTATTCTTCATTGTTTTTATTTACTAGTACATCTTTTATGTTTTCATTTTCCTCAACATTATTTCCATAGCCTTATTCATCCTTTATTTCCTTGTTCTTCTTTTCACTCAATATACGTTTTTTTCTGTTTGTATAAATATTATTTTCTGATATGATCACAATAATGTTTTTAAAGAAAACGAGAAAACATATATATAATGTTATAAACATATTTATGAGTATACAAAAAGTTGGTCCATAGGGTGACTTTGTTTTGTTACGAATTGTGCGTGTATAGTTAACTTTAGTATAACTTGTTGAGTAGCTTATAAACATTACTCTTTAGACCTTTTTTTTTTTTTTGGTCCACAATACTCTTTAGACTTAAATCTTGTATTACTAATAAAAAAGAAAAACAATAGATTTCAGCTTTACAGAACCATTGGCATATTAGCGTATGAACTAATGCAGTTGCAGTTGCAGTTGTAGCCATAAACTATACATTATTGGAATAATGAGTAAAAAAAATGCGAGTCAAATGATAGCAGAAAATTTTCGTCTCACTCTAAAAAATTAGAAAATATATATTTTTCATAAAAATCATGAACTTGTGTTTCCCAACTTATAAATAGTGGAATTTTCCGGTTCCAATAATTTTAAGCTATGAAGCCTATGATGAATGGTAGAATTTTAAAGAGATATATAATAAGTCCACCATATTTCATTTGTCTAGTTGTATAGATTCAGTTACATACTTACATCCTTAACTATCACTACAATTCTATAAATAACATCCTCACAATTCGTTCAAGAGCACAAAACTTAGACTTAGTAAAAGATACAAATTAAATGATAATCAAGTAATCAGAAGTAATATTTAAGTAAACCTTATACGATTGCAAAATCAATAACTTAGTTTGTAACGAAATAAAATTACCTGACAAAATGAAACTAATTGAATTGCCGAAATGATGGCAGAGAATATGATACATATAAAATGAGTGATTATAAGAACAAGAAAATAAAGGATGAATTAGGTGATGGAAACGATAATATATATAGTCTAGGCGATAAAAATGATATTGGTAAAAAAAAAAAAAAAAAAAACGAGAGGATAGAAGATGAATTAGACGATAGAAAGGATGTTGAAAAATATATCTTTATTTTCCTATTTTAAAATTTTTTATATGACTAGAGATTTAGACTTAAATGAGAGCAAAGAAGTCATTTTTGGTTGTTTCCATATTTTAATATACACATATGATAATGGGAATAAGAAAACAACCAAAAAAATAAGTCTAAACCTCCAGGCTCCAGTTAATATAAAAGTTTTTAAAATAAGAAAATAAAAATTTTCCGACCAAAAAAAAAATAAATAAATAAAAAGAAAATAAAATTTTTTGTTCTCAACATTTTTTCTCGACTAGTTCATCTTTTTATCTTTTCGTTTTTCTTTCAACATCATTTTTATCGTCTAGTTTATATTATTATTATCTTTTCGTTTTTCTATTCTCTCTTAACATCGTTTCCTTCACCTAATTCATTATTTATTTCCTCGTTCTTTTTTTCACTCATTTTACATGCATTAAGATTGAGATTTTTTTATAATTATCTAATATATTTTAAATCACCTTTTTTACGCTAAAATACTATTTGTTAATTTACGTAAAACTGGAAAATAGAAAATAATGGCACATGACATTATCTCATGAGTTATATGAAATTATCTTTTTACACTAAAATGCTTTTTGTTAATTTTCATAAAACTGAAAAATTGGAAATAATGACACATGGCATTATCTCGTAAGTTATATGACACGTGACATGATCTCGGGAATTATACTAATTGTGCCACGTGTCGATCCTACATTAAACGCGTTCAGCTTTATTTAATAAGATATATAAGATTACCTTTTTTTACGCTAAAATACTTTTTGTTAATTTTCCTTTTTTTACGCTAAAATAGTTTTTGCTAATTTTCTTAAAACTGGAAAATTGTAAATAATGACACATGGCATCATCTCGTAAGTTATATGACACGTGGCACGATCTCGTGAATTCTACTAACTGTGTCACGTGTCGATCCCACATCAAACGCGTTCAGCTTTATTTAATAAGATTTATAAAGAGAGCGTTAAAAAAGAGGCCGCCACTCATTGAAGTCCTTATTCTAAACAACATAAGGCACAGAAATCTAGGAGGATAAAGATCTTTCTCAATGCCTTTGGATCGTGGATAAGTCTCAATCAGATCGTCCACAACACAATGAATAAGGTTCTTGTCATCATCATCTCATGTTTCTTCTGTTTGTATTAATATTCTTGTGTGATGTCTCAATCATGTGTTATATTTTTGCTACGAGGACTTGATTTGCACCATTTGTCCATGATGCCTTGGTTGGATCTCAACGACATGAAGAAAAGATCTTGATCGATTCGGCCACCAGGTTCTTATTTTTTTTCAGTTTGTGTGTGTAGTGTATTAGTTATTATTTTGGATATGAATTTTTTTTTTCTCAAACACAAAAATTCATGAACATATATAAGACAGTGAAACTAATAGATCTTAAAGCGTGGGATTATTAAACTTCAGAAAGAGTATTCCCCAACAAGAACTACTAGATCTTGAATTGAGAGTAAACAATTAGATTAAAACAGTGTTCCTCATTTCTGCAGATCGAGTAAGATTAGAAAATCAAGAAAAAAACCACAATGATTCCTGTTCTATTATATTTACTTTGGTATATGTCGATATTGGCTCATCTAAGTTTGTAGATTTTTTTCAATTTATAGAGATTATATTACTAGATTCTATGACCCTTTTCTAAATTATATTTTTGTTCTGGTTTTTACGTAAGTAATGTTTTTGAAATGCTAAGAACGGCTTAACATACAAAAAAAAATTGCACTAATTTTCCTCTGTGTTTAGCCGTCCACGACTAAATAAAATGTTTGCTGTTTCTGATTAATTTATGTATATGCTTCTTCTGTTTTTTCCAAAAATATTTTTTTTGGAAAAAACGTTTTTAAGTTGTCTAAAAGCATTCTTGTTCTCAAGATTGCTTGCGACATACACCTAGAATGTTTAAGGCTGAGAGGTGTCTCTTTGATTCAAACCACTGTGGGTTGATATCGATGATGGGGGGTGCAGAGCACAACTCAAAATTGTGAAAAGCCTTGGTATAAGTTTAACGCACTTTAGTTTTAGAGAAAACACATTCAAAACATAAACTATTAAAAAGAAGAGATTTCACAACAAGTATTCTATCTAATACTTCGATCGATGATAGGAAAAAGTTTCTGAAATGAATACAACCATTTGTGCTTATATAGACTCAAAGTAGTGACGACTCCAAACGTCAAAATGCTTGAAAAGGAAAGGATACAACTTAGATGGGAGAGGTTTGGCTGTAACTGATTTCTAGGGGTGTCAAGCTAGTGGCTAGCCTGCGGCATCGCCAGTTTAAGGCTTAGGCAGGGTGGGTCAGAACAACTTCAAAGGTGCTCACCAAATGACGGGTCTCGCGGCCAGGAACGTTGCGGATGGCGGGTCTTGGCGGTAGGGATGTCAAAAAAGACATGTCCGCGCCCGTTTGGTCCACCCCAGCGTCGCCCGTTTCTTCTCGCCACCTTCAAAGACTGCGGATTCAATGGCTATGTCCATGTCCACCCTGTCTTGCCCGACGGTTCTAACGGGCGGCCCGCAGGCATTCAGCTGAAGAATTTTGGAAACACAAAAACAAAACTGAATCTAAAGTTCTGATTATTTAGGCATTGAGTAGAAAATTTAAATTTAAATTTAAATTCAAAAAAAAAAAAAAAAAATAAGCTCTAATGATCAAAGGTTTATATATTCAGACAAGTTTCAAAATGGGTCACATAGAACCCGTGAGGTTTACAGATCAACAGAAGAAAGAAAATGGAATAGGTGTACATAATCATCTGAGCTACAAGAGATTACAAACTGTGAGATTTACACTTTTTCTAACCAAAAAATGATTGCAGTGATCTTTTCCTGATTCTTTTCAACAAGAGTTGAGGAGATCTTTGGTTTGTTTATGCAGCTAAATAGTTTAGAGAAATCATGTATTTGTGTTTAATGTGAAAGTAAGAAGAACAAGCAAGATTCCCATTGGTAAGTAAGTAATGAAAATGTGAGTTTTGAAAGCAGAAACTTCGGCCAAGGTGTCTATCTGTACCTTAACTAATGTTCCAACCTTTGTCAAATGCCTTAGTCTTGACGTCACCGTCCGTTTTGTATGGGCCATGGAAAACTGGCCCATATGAAACGGACTGTGACACCAAAACTAATGCATTTGACAAGGTTGAAACATTAGTTAAGGTAAACATTGACACTTGTCTGAAGTTTCTTCTTCGAAAACTCACATTTCCACTACTCACTTATCAATAGAAATCTTGCTTGTTATTCTTACATTCAGATAAAACACAAATACAAAATTTCTCCCAACTATTTACTTGCAGAAGCAAACCAAAGATCTTCTAGCTCTTGTTGGAAGGAAACAAGGAAAGATCGCTGCAGTCACTTTTTTGTTAGAGAAAGTGTAAATCTCACAGCTTGTAATGTCTTGTAGTTCAGATGATTATGTAGACCTGTTCCATTTTTGAAATTGAGATCAAATAAACAACTAACTGAAACTAGGCATTAAACAACAAGATTTAAAATGACAAAGTAATTTAATTAGGCTAATCCTCCAAAATGGCAAGTCCTACAAATCTATTGAAGTAATCTTGGACCATAAACCAAACTTCTCCCATGGTCAATAGGTTTATCTTACATATAGAAAGCACTCGGTTTCAAACTTCCACAAGACATAGCACAAACAAGTCATCTCCCTCTTGTGAAAACGACGGTTAAGAATCAATGAGGAAGGCCTCAAAGAAACTGTGAATTAAGATATCCCGATCAGATCTGGTCTGTAGAGACAGGGATCAAACCATTAACTATCTCAGATAAAGCTAATCCAAAAAAATGAAATCAACCTTAGAATCGAGATCGAAAAGTGACCAAGAAAGCCTCCGATGTAGAAAAGAAGAACATGCATGTAGAGATTGAGAAACCCTTGCATGACCTCCGCATGCATGAACTTCTTATCTACACCAGAGGCTTTCTTGGTTACTTTTCGGTCCCGATTCTAAGGTTTATTTTATTTTTGAGATTAGCTTTATCCGAGAAAGTCAATGGCTTGCTTCCTGTCTTTACACACCAGATTTGATCGGGATCTCTTAATTCCCGGTTTCTTTGAGGTGTTTCCTCTTTGATTCTTAATCACCGTTTTCACAATAAGGAAGATTACTTATTTGTGTTTTGTTTTGCGGAAATTTGAAGCTGAGTCCTTGCGATTCGTGAGGTAGACCTATTCACCATGGGAGGAGTTTGGTTTATAATCCAATATTACTTCAGATTATTTGAAGGACTTGTTGTTTAACCTTTCACGAATGCTCTCCTATAACACTACCATCTAAGAATATTGTTGTACGCATTTTAGATTCAATGATGTTTAGTATCATGTTAAAATCATGTAATTCATAATTTTTCTACATCTTAGTGATAATAAGAAATCAAATAGAAAAAAAGCACAGCACACTGACATATCATGGTTTTTAGGGGTTTTTGGACCATGATATATTCATGTTTTCGAGTCTTTTCGATGTTTTTAGAGTCTTTACAGGTATTTCCATGTTTGGAGAGTTTTTTGTGACTTATGAGTGCTTTTGAAAGTCAACAAAACAAAAAGAAAGTGAAAATCTGTGAAAACTTTCTGCAACGATCGACGCAAACACACAAGCAAAGAGATTCGTTACACCACATAACTATATTCCAAAAGCAATTCATAACGAACAATATAACATGAAATTTGCGCACACAAGAAACATAAAAACAAAAAAACGTATCGAGAAGAAAAATAATAGCATAATACCAAACTTACAATTGAGGTTTTATGTGTTTGACGCTTATTCCAAATTTAAGTGAACGGAAGAAAATGTCTATTTTATTTTTAAGCGCCGCCACTCCAATAGATAATTTAACCTACGGACACGTTTACAATAAGGTTTGGTTAAATGTGCACTATATATATGCTCTTTAGAGCATCATTAGTGGTGATCCCCTAATGGGGATCATTTGATTAAAATATCATTAATTATATTAATTAATTAATCGATCTTAAGAATCCATTAAGTTGCACAAGTGACTTGGCCCAAGTGGCAAAAGGTAAGTCCGCTGAAGCAAGAATCACCAGTGCACCCGGGATCGAGCCCCGCTCCCTACACACTCTGCAATATGCAGGACATGGCTATTGGGTCAGCCAGTTGTGGCCCAATCGATATTAAAGTGTGGTTGAAAAAAAAAGAATCCATTAAGTTTTTTTGAGAAATCACTCCTCCACTCATGATCCCCTAATGGGGATCTTTGTACATTA
>OVAF01001269.1:0-24075 GCA_900406245.1 Odontarrhena argentea | reverse complement strand
AGCGCCGGTGACCGGAGAGGCAGATCTGATTTCAAAATTCAAAACTCTCTCTCACTCCTCTTTCTCACTCCTCTCTCGCAGAGCCAATTCCGAATTCTTCTAGCGTTTTCTTTTGGTCAACACTTTCTCTACTTGTTTTTCAACAGAATAACAAGGAAAGAACAAATTGCATTCATATCTAGATATTTTAGATTGATAATTTCTCTTTCAAACAAAATCTTAGATTAAAACGTTCGAATTTCATCATGAAAAATCGAGATCATATCATTTGAAAACATATGTAAATAATCTTTAGGATCCCGCTTCCAATCAAAGATATGTTTTTTTTATGCAACCAAATTATATCTATTTCTGTAAGAGAAACATTTTATGTGGGTCAAAATATAAATTTTATTAAAAAATTAAGTAGCCACAGAGTCGATAGCTATCTTAGACCATCATTACTGGTAGTATCTTTGGGGTATCTTAAGTTAATTTCGGCCCAAATTTAAATCAAAAATGAAAACAATTGGTTACTATTCAAAGAACCGTGTCTTAACAAGGGTCCAGAAGGTTTCTCAAAGATCCCCTACGTGCTCGATTATGATTGGTCGAAAAAAATATAAAACAAACAAAAAAAAAAATTCCTCACTTTTTTCTCTTTCTCTCCCGATGCCGACGATAACATCAAAAGCGATTCATTGAATCTTTGGATTTCATTCGAATCTGTTGGATTCTAATGATTTTTCCTTCGTTTCGTGGAGATTTACATCTTTTAAAGACCATACTGTATTTAGCTGAAATCGGGTGATTTTGGTGTTTGGGGAAGAATTGACGGTTGGAGTTCTACAGCTACACTGTGAGTTCAATTAACCTCTTCTCATACTCGTCTGTACATATTTAGGCATATATCCTTTAATGGTTTCATCATTGGTTGCTTTGCAGATCTCATAATTACTTGGCAAAGACACTGCAGGAGTGTAACACAATTGGGAATTTGGGATGGTCAAGAATGTTGCACAAAAAATCTTATAAACGTAAATAAGTTTTTATATTTCTTATTATGGATTAATAAATAACTAAACAAAATTTGAATTGAATTTTTTTTTTATAATATGTTTAGTTGTTTTACCTTAATTAATTGTTTAATTTTGTAAGATAACTAATATTTAATTAATTAAAAAAATAATTAAATAATGTACAAAGATATTCATTAGGGGATCATGAGTGGAAAAGTGTTTTCACAAAAAACTTTAATGAAATCTTAACATTAATTAATTAATATAATTAATATTATTTTAGTCAAATGATCCCCTACAACATCAGTCATAGAGTTGGCATTGCTAGAAATTAAACTGAAAAGAGATCTTCCTAAAACCAGCCGTGTGAGACTGTGGACTTCAAACAGAAGATTAAACAAATCATCGTATAATATGAACCTTGTCTTTTTTTTTTAACATTTCTGTTTTATTGAATCTGCTTTGAAATTTGAACCATATTACATCATAGCTATAATCAAATGAGAAACTAAGCTTTTTTTTGCACCAGAATTTAAATAAGACACATTGATAATCCAAACAAGTTTATATTTCGATCTAGGTAAAAATAAAAAGTTTGGTCTTTGAATGGACAAATCTAGTTACCAAAACCACAACTCATCGTTAATAGACATACAACATTATTCATTTATTCATTCAGTTTTTTTCACTCGCGAGCAACCACAACAACCTGCTTCCCAATGTTCTTACCATGGAAGAGTCCAATGAGAGCTTCGGGACCTTTCTCGAGTCCCTCGGCCACATCTTCAACGTACGTTATCTTCCCCTCTTTAATGCTTGGAAGCACAAACTCCAAGAACTTGGGGTATTTGTCGTAATGATCCGAGACTACAAAGCCTTGAATGCGGATTCGCTTGTAGATTATGCTGGATAGATTGTGTACACCTTCTTGGTCCTGAAGATTGTATTGTGAGATCATTCCACAGACAGCAATACGCCCGTGCAGGTTCATGTTTAAGAGTACTGCGTCTAGCATTTTGCCTCCTACGTTCTCAAAGTATATGTCAATGCCTTGGGGGAAACACCTAGAAAAAACAAAAAGACGAGAAGATTAGTGATAGAGCAGTTTTATAAGAGTTGCAAGACCCAAACTTGGTCCTAAGGAGATCAACCTAGCTAATGCTTTGAAATTTAGTAGTTACCAAACCTTTTCAGGGCAGCACTAAGGTCCTGTTCTTCCTTGTAGTTAAATGCATCATCGAACCCGAACTTGTTCTTGAGGAGATCAACCTAGCAAATCCACAAAAAGATGTAAAAAGGCAAGTCATTATCCTGGAGCCGAGCCAAGAAACAGAATGGGGAAAAAAACAAAACAGACTAGATGATCAATTGCTCACCTTTTCTTTACTTCCGGCGCTTCCAACCACATAACAACCCATCATTTTTGCAAACTGTCCCACTAGCTGACCAACTGCACCAGATGCAGCCGAAACGTAAACAGTCTCTCCTTTCTTTGGAGCACAGATTTCGTAGAACCCAATATACGCGGTGGTGCCGGCCATACCTACCAGGACCAGAGAGATTTCATGAAAATCATAATATAGCAAACGGACTAGACTTTTTTCCAATAAACCAAACTATTGGAATTACTGTAATCTTCTAGGTCAAAGCTTCAAACGTTAGTGGTCTAGATCAAAAGCTACCTAACTAGTTATGTTTCAAACAAGTCTTTTTAAGATTTGGT
This sequence comes from Odontarrhena argentea, assembly GCA_900406245.1. Taxonomy (NCBI): domain Eukaryota; kingdom Viridiplantae; phylum Streptophyta; class Magnoliopsida; order Brassicales; family Brassicaceae; genus Odontarrhena; species Odontarrhena argentea. Next base: position 21,354 of record OVAF01001269.1, on the reverse strand, counting down.
AGATAAACTAATATACATGCATGGTTATGATGGTCTCTTGAATGAAGCTGCATATTTGATCCGAAGTAATCAAGTGATATATTACAAAACCAGGGCCGAGACCCGAGAATAACATACCGAGAAGTCCAGTGTAGTAGGATAATGGAACATCGGTGTCACTAATCTTGAAATGCACGTGAGGAATGGGAGTGATAACACTGTACTCCTCCCATCCAACAATACCCCAAAGCAAGTCGCCTTTCTTGTAATCTGGATGAGCAGATTCTATCACTCTAGACACTCCATACCCCATGATTGGCTGCAACAAAAACACAACCAAACTATCAAAACCCAAAAGATCACTATAGAACATTGAAAACTATAAAGAAAATTATTTAAAATAGCAACATAATAAGGGATTGGCGGGAATAAAAACGTGGTAATAATGGAGATTATGAAACAATGTTTATAATTTTCACCGTTTATATAGAAAAAAAGTAAATAATAAGAGGTTGACAAAAAAAGAAGAAAAAAATGCAAAAGGGACAATTTTTGTGAAATTATATATATTATAATAACAAACATCGTACAGGGTCACGGAAGAATCAAACATGCAAACCAAAAGAACATTTGTGGTCCTGAACGAATTGTGGTTTCTTACCTTGCCGACAGTGTAGGATTGAGCAAGAGCAGAAGTGGAAGGATCAGGTTTGCCCAAACGAATCCGCATGTAAGGATCGCATGACAGATACAGATTCTTGATCAGGACCGAGTTAGAACCTTCCGGAACCTTAAGCTCGACGGTGGTGGTAGTGAAACTGAAATCGGATTCTTTAGGGAAACCACTCACGTAGTCTTTCAATATGACCTGCTTGTTCGTCGCCGTCATCGTTCTCTTTTCCGATTAACTTTGTGAGGTTTTGAGGAATTTGGATGGATACTTTCTCAGATTGTGGAGGATGCTTCTGGTTTTTATAGTGCGGGGCTTGTCTGTAGTTGTTGTAGCAAACTGAGCCACAACTCGTTTAATCCAGTATTACGTCACTGCTGATGTCTTTTTTTCTTTCTTTCTTTTTCGAGATGTTTCGATTTTAAAATCACATTTTGGATACTCTCTCTCTTTTTGGTTGACCAAAGAAAAAAAAAAAAAGGTTACTTTCTCTTTTAAGCTGTTCTTTTTTTGTTTGTCAACACTTTATTCGAGGGAAAATTCCTTAAAAATATGTGAACTTAATTATTTTTTCCCAAAAAAAACGTGAATTCTTTTCATTGCCAGAAAAAAACGTTATTTCATTTTGGGAAAAAATAACGTTTTTTCTAGTAACGATAAAAATTTAGTTTTTTTTGGAAAAAAATAATTAAGTTCACATATTTTTAAGGAATTTCCCCATTTCTTCAATGGAATTAAAAGCAAATCATGATCTATATATCCTCAATCAAAAGTATGAATTCGATTTTTGATATAATCTCATTCCTGTTTTTACGTTTGTTTTCCTTTTGCAATATCTTTCCATTCACATATCATTCAGCTATTTTAAGTCGACGATTTCGTACTGACCAAAAAAAAAGTCGACGATTTCGTAACCTCTTACCCTAGTCTTTTTGTAACAAATATTTCTTAGTCTAATTTATTAATCAAAATTAATGATGGTTATTGGACTAAATAATTGAATTGAATGAGAAATAGATCAATAACAAAACCATTTAAGATACACTTAACTACTTAAGTATGTATGCTTTTTAACATTTTCTTATATCTCATTTTATTTTGTTAAAAAGTGATACCATGTATAAAAGAGAAAACACATTCCAACATTCAAAAGTGTACACGTTAAAAAAGAAGTTGTAAAATCAGCTTGTGGACTCTATATTTGGCTGAGCGTTTCAAACTTAAAATATCAGAGCTGGATTTTGGGGAATAAAACAGAGACTTTTACGCCATAAAACCGAATCTAAAAATCTTAGCTAGTCTTTTTTAACCACATTATTTGTTTGTAGGTGTTTACTTTTTTTTAATCTGTTTCACAGAAAAGGTTGATTGAATTAAAAATTGAACCATGCATGTTTAGATATATATGAAGCGAAACAAATTTAGTTATGCAGAAGTGTCACTGACCACACTCATCAGTTTATGTCCTTCAAATTGGTTTACATATCAGAGACCAAATCCCTTTTTCTGGAGGCATATAGCTTGAACTCTTGAACTTTATTTTCTATCACTCTATAGTGTGTTAATAATAGTTATTACAGAGATATTTCATGTGATCATTTTCTTAAGAGCCTGAAGCAAACATTGCTCACAAACATACACATTACAGCCTTAAGGGTGTGAATATCTAATTCGCTTAATATGCATCAAATTTAGAGACATTTGGCTTCAATTTCCTCAAGAGTGAGACCTTTTGTTTCAGGTACAATGAAGAATATGAAGAGCAGAGATAATACACATATCACACCAAACCCAAGAAACAGTATCCCAGCTCCAAACAGTTCCTGCAAAACAGAGCCATGTGAGCCAAACTACAAATTCTGGTTCAACAAAGACAAAAGGTCTGCACACGTATATTCTATTGCGACTAGCCCATGGATTAACATTTTCTTCAAAGTAGAAATGCCTCTCAAAGGGTTTTGCTATCAACTTTACAGCACTAGCCATACCAAAACTTAAACAAGTGATGACTTTGCTCCGAAGGGAATGGTAGATTACCTTTAGGGGTGAAAAAGCAAAGGTCACAACTGCATTTGCACCGAAATTCACAAGAACTGCGATACTGAGCCCTCGACCTCTTAATTTAAGGGGAAATATCTCTGAAATCATCAGCCAACCAATTGGACCAAAGGATAGCTGCAAAAATGATCACAATGCTTTAACGCTCTAACCAAAAAAGTAAAAAAAAAAAATAAAAAAAAAATAACGTAATCAACATGTTAGAAAATGAGAAACATGAACCGCCTTTGCGTATAAAGCTTCATTGGAACTACTTATTATAAGAAGTCCAGCCTTAGATGGTATGGGTTTCATCAGAAAATTAATGATGCTTTTAAGACAAGAATTAACATTGTGGTACAGAAGTTTGATCATAAAAAGCCAAATCAATTCTCCGTTTACCTGGTAACAGCCCACATAAAGCAGAAGTGCAACTACAGCAACAACTGGTGAGGCACTGAAAAAGATATAGTATGACCCCAGCAGGAATAATGAGACAACCTGTTTGACAATGAAAAAAAAAACAAGGTAAAAAAATTGGAGCATTAGGTTCTATATATCGTTGAGATCAATGTTCAGTGAGCTACATTTAAATCTACAGTACTTTGCTAGTGTTGTATTGAACATGGGTGAAAGAAGAAGAAAATTAAAAAAGCGATAAAAATACAGAGGACATACCATGCCACCAACACCGCCAAGAAGTAAAGGTCTCCTTCCAAGTCTGTCGATAACTACAACAGCTACTCCTGTCATAATCAACTGCAACAACAGAGGACAGCGTTACATCTTTGAAAGCAAAATAATTTTGCAGCAGAGGCGGCAGGGAAAAATTAAGTTTGAGATCTGGTTAAGAAATCCTTCAACTACACGATTACCACTTTTTATGGCTAGGAAATACAGTTTTGTCTATCTGTAATGATACTACATCTAACATTCATACAGAAAAAAGTGAATCTATTTATCTAATTGCTATAAGTAACTTAAAGCTTAACCGAGTCGAAAAAAAAATGAATACCTTCAGTAAACCAAGTAGAATTGAGACCCTTGTTGCATCACCTGCGGCTGAAAACCCAGCGGTCTAACAGGAAATGTTGGGGGAGGGGAGAAGAAGGTAAAATTCCTCGCATGAGTTTTCAAGTGCACAAAAGCCAATATTATAAATAAAATTTATTTAGAGAAGAAATGAAAACCTGCAGTATTGATGGTGCATAATAAAGCACACTTGGTTGTCCAGTTATCTGAAATTTGACAAGCATACATTAGCAAACACATTTCTAAGAGAAGACAATGATTAATTTACTATACTCACCTGTTGAAACAAGACTAGACCTCCTCCAATGATGAGAGCTTTCTTGCACTTCCCTTGAAATACTTCACCAAATGTGACTTCCTTATCCTCGCCCACAGAAGAAAGTTCGGCTAAAATCTCGTTTACTTGTTCAGCAGCTGAATCAACAAAATCAGGACCTCTAAGGCGGCAAAGAGACCTGATTGCCGCCTCTCGTTGGTTCTCCACATTCCCTTTCCTCTGTATGACACGCAACAAAAGCCATCTAGGGGACGCTGGAAGCCACCACATCCCAATTCCCATAATAATTGCCACAGGCACACTTGTTGCATACATGTAACGCCAGCCAGAGAGAATATTGACTGTAAGACTACCGATTCCATAACCTCCCTGCATAAAATTTATATTGGGTATATGAGAATATTTTATTGAACAGATAGATTCCAAAAAAAAAGAGGAGCAACTCAACTGCTTCACATAAAGCAATAAAAGTCCAAAACCTCAGAGTTCAGGAACTTACAACCATCCCAAGGACTATGAAGAACTCCTTCAGTGATACCAGCTGTCCACGTATCTGACTTGGAGCAGTCTCTGCAATGTACATTGGAGCCGCATGCATTGCCTATATGTACAAAACATTTCAGTTCTCGTGAATCCATAGCTGAAGCACATGGATTAATAAAAGTCAGATAAATACAATAATTTGAAAGGTAAACGAAATTTCTAATCACTAGCTTTTGACCAAATAAAATCTTTTAAGTCCTTAGGTAGTAATCACCACAAAAGCTAGCTTTTAAAATGATGGTGCCTTCATGTCTTATAGGGCATATGTGGAATTTTAATATTACACCACGAAATGCACTATATACAGTGTGACATCACTTGACCTGCGTAAGAAATTTATTTGATGGACAACTAACGAAAGCATGACCAGTCTTACCAGTCCAACCCCAACCCCATAAGTAACCCGTCCAATTATCAAAACCAAAAAGATTGGTGTAAATGTAGTCACAAGTGCTCCAATGAGAAACAAGAATGCAGCCAATATCAGCTCCTTTCTTCTTCCTTACAAAATTCAATAAATCCAGAACTTTAATTTCTGTAACATGCAGACAGTACTAAATATTTCTGCCTGCCAGATGAATAAAGTGGAAATAAAACCAACCTATAACGTCCGCAATACTAAATGCCACAATTGAGCCAAATAGTGCGCCATAAAGTGAGCCACTGGTCTGCAGAAAAATTAGCAGTAGTGTGTTAGCAAATTTTGTCTTAACTTCGAAAAAGAAGAGCATGTATCCAAGAGGCGGAGATGGATAAATTTTTTTCAATGACCACCATGTCGAAGAAGCAGGAAAGATAATTTGGAGACCTACCACTAGACCAACATCCAATGAGGACAAATCGTACCATGAAACTCCACTTAATGAAGGCGACTGCAGGGAAGGAAAAAGTATAGTAAGATAGCGAAATCAAATAATGTGCTTGTATGGACAACAATATTCAGTAGAGGAGAAAAAATGGTTTCAACTGTGAACTATCATGATTAGTTGTGATATGTCAGCCCACTGTTCAGAGCTTGACTGTATCTAGGCGTTGCAAAGTGTTGCTAAAGACTTGACTATTCTAGAAAAGATGAATGAGAGTTTCAGACAACGTAAAACTTTACCTGAATTGAAATGGTTGCACAAGAAGTTGCACCGATTTCATAACCATAAAGCAGTCCTCCTAGAGCTGGAAATAAAAACCTAATACGGAAACAGAAGAAAAGATTAATTCAACAAACAAGTGAGCTCCCAATAGATCATAACATGCTCAGCATACAGAGATAGATGCAGAAATAACCAGGAAGGAGTAATGGATCACTAAACTAGCTCGAAAAAGAAAACAACACTGGGGAAAGAGATATTGGTCCAAGCTATGCTAAATGTTATCACACACGGCCTTCTAGTTTCATATATATGCTAAATGATACACAATATATCCAAACAAAGAACATGTCGTAACCAAGCGTGTACATGAGTCTGCGGATTTCACAATGTTTTTATCCCTGCCATCTTTAAGAAGCTTCTATATCTTTCAGAATTGTTTAGTAATATGATTATTTCGAGAAGTAGCAAACATGGAGAAGTGATTAGAGATCTCACGGGAGGATAGCCGAAACGACAGAGTAGTTTTCTGGGATATGATTCTCTTTAATAAGAGGCTCCCTTTCTGCACTGATCTCACCAGATGACTTACTAACCTAAAGAGGATAAAAAAACTTGCCAATAAACACCAAGTAAAAAACTTTAAAGGTCTAATCTCATGCTCGTGAATATATTCAAAGTGACTCATGTATCTAATAAAGAAAGAGGAAACCCATCCTAATCAGAATTGGTAAAAACAGGCATCATGAGGCAAAGTGAATTGAGCTGTAGAGACTGCAATTCCAAAATCTCTCGCAGACTGACCCTTAATTCGAAGACCCACAAAGAAAACAAAAGAGACATAACATACCTCTCCAGGAACAGAAGAGATAGGCTGATGTTCGGGATCATACGCCATGGCTGATCTTTACTTTGAGCGGTCGAAACAAGAAGTGGGGAGTTTGGGTTTAAAGTTGTTGAGGGAAAAACCCATCAACAGTATTTAATAATTTGGGGTTTTTAAAGGATTTAACTACCACCACTCGAAGGCATTGACTTTTTCTACAAACGAGGATAAAAAACTTGGCTTGGAGGTTGGTGACGATGACGGTCCCGAGACCTTTCGAATGGTAAGCGCAGTTAACAACCGTTGGATTGAGTCGAGAAGAAAGAATGTAGATATACCAAATTACCGATCTTTGTTTCGTCTTGGTTCTAATTTTTTTTTTTGTGTGTGTTAAGTGAGTGTTATCATCTAATCAGATTGGTTTTTACTTTTTAAATAGTTGGACCATTCATTCTTTATTTTATTTTATTTCAACAAAGGAACATATGAATATTTGGGTGAAATGTGCACTCCAATTTATCCCAAACTGAACTGAGGTAGATCAATTTGACGGTCTCGAAGTATATCTTTAGAGCATCGTTCAATACATAACTGCTTGCTTTTAGCATAGCAATGGGAAGAGTTCATTGCACCTCGAGGAAGGAGATGTCGGCTACTACAAACTCTTCGGTTGAACCTTGAGCGGTGTCGCACTAAGTTGGTTATCCTAAATCGAAGCACACTTCATAGACAACTACCAACAACTCACTACCACTTCCCTCAAACATTATTCTTTTTACGTCTAGCAAGAAGCATCAAACGCTAATATGTGATACAAACCAAGCTTTTAAGACACAGCAAGGACCCAAAGTTAGCGAAGAACCCATGAAGACTTGCTCAGAATCACACTCGATAGATTACATCGTAGTTGCAGAGACGCAACAACGTCATTTTCTTCTTCGTATTCGCCATCCATTTTCTGATGAACTGTTCGTCTATGTAGAAAATGAGCTTGGTTTGGACTTTATGCTAGGGGTAGGCACGGATCGGATACACCCGAAAAAACTAGTATTTGTATTTGCTTTGTTTTTCTCGGATATTAAATTTTATTATTCTATTTGCTTCGAAAAAATATAGGTATTTGTATTTACGAATATTTGTAAAAAAAATTTAAATATTTGCGGATATTATGGATATTTACGGATATTTGATTTTTCTACTTAAGCACAATATTTTTCTAAGGAAAACACATAAATTTAAGGAAGATTACTGTATTTACTCATATTGAACAAACAAATATAAAATGAATGGTATAATCTAAGGTTTTATTTAAAAAATTAAAAAAACATAAATTAAATAAATATAAGATGGTTAATTATGTTTTGTATTAGTAATATAAATAATTTTAAAATTTCTTTGTATTACAAAGTTATAAAAACATTACTCAGAAAATGAGTGAAACGAAATATGTGAATTATAATTTATAAACTTATTCATCTACGAGATGAACTTTTTTTATTCATAATGAACTCAATCATAAACTCGAAATTTATTATGTAACTATAATATTGTACAAAAATATGTATTATATGAGAAATCATTATAATTTTTTTATATGTACGGATCGAATCGGATACCTTTATATTTTTTTAAAAATATTTGTATTTGATTTTTTTTTACGGATATTGGAATTTATTATTTGTTTTGCTAAAAAAAAATTACGGACAATTTTTGGATCGAATCGAATCGGATAACTGATCGGAACGGATTTAACGGATTTTTTGCCCACCCCAACTTTATGCCATATGCTTAAAAAAAACAACACTTATTGTTGTGCAAATGTTTCAACTTTTCACTTATAAAAGTATGCTTATCCAGTTTTGTGAAATAATATTCCACAAATGTTAACTTTAATATTGGATCAATCATGATAGTCATTGCAAAAATATCATTATAGTATCTCGTTACTCTTGAAACGTCTCTTCATAACTTCAACCATATCTCTGAGAATTTGATCTTGTTACCCTAACTATCTTTAAACCAATTTTGGATATACCAAACTTGCATAAGATACAAGTAAAAGTTGGATTGGTGGAGCCATAAATAAGATAAGTGATTTTTGTAGAAAATGGCCCAAAAAAATCTAATATCCTTTGCTTTCATATCCATTATTTATCCTATGTTGGGAAAATTTTATAGTTTTTTGCATCAATAACGTGTATTAGTAAAGATAGCTCAAATCCTTAATGTCTTATCAAGAATTTTATATGTTTATTTCCACTGACAAATCTAATTTTTAACCAGTTTTTACTTTTATATCAATCGATTTTACATATCTTTCAAACAATTTTTATTGAGATTAAGAGCCTTGAACAAATTTGATTATGCAACAAAACATCAATCATTAATTTTCATCCATTCGTGAACAATAAGATTAAGAATATGTGTCATGATAATATCATAATACAAATCATTTTGCAACACAAGGTGCGAACTCAAAATGTCTTGCATGCTATCGTGCTATAGAATATTCTTTCACTTCTCCATTCCTTCAATGTATAAAGGTCCAACACGTTTGTAATGATTTTATTGGATCATGCAATCGATTTGACATTGATTCATGTCTTTTAATTTTGGCTTAAAATTTTGTTTTGCGTATCTGAGATAAGCAAGTTAAACACTTAATTCATAGCGTAATTTTAGGTGGTCGGACCATGATTTGCCTATTTGGATCACTACGATAAGTGGGAAACATATCGTGGCTCATGTAACCTTTCTTTAGTGGACAAACCATACTTTACATGGAGTTACTAAAAAAAATTATAATGTCTATGACAAAACACTGTCATAATAACTTATTACTAGTAAAAAAATTATCATAAAATGACCTTATATATGTATCAGGAAATAACCGTATATAAATAATCATATACGTAATTATTTTTTTTTGGCGCGAACGGTAACTCTGTATATAATTCAAAGTTATTAAATAATAACAGACCTAAACAAATTAAGAAAAACAAATTTCAAAACGCATCTTTATAATCTACTTGTCCAAAAAAAAAAAAACTAAATATTTTGTCGATTTTCGTTTGACAAAACATTTGTAATATGTTGTAAGCTGGATTAATGGCCAAAAAAGTACATGAATCAATAAAATATCATTTGCAAATATTATTATCACTAAACATTCATGCATTTCAAAGTTATAGACATAGTTCGAAGGTATTGATTAACATTGAATCTATAAAATGCTAAAAGAGAACACACTCTATAATGAAAATTTTCCTGCTAATGATCATATATTCAGGTATTTGAAAACTGTTATTGATTTCTTAAAAATCCCTTTGTTCTCCAAGAGAACGTGTCTTGGACAATGTATGTTCTTAGAAATAGAAGCATAAAAAAAATAGCAGAAGAGCCAATTTGAAATGAAATCACATTTAAAATAGGAGCTAAATTAATAAAATAAAAAATAATAAAGGGAAGAAGATGAAAAACAAATTTCAAAGTCACTCCTTTTCTCTGCGTCAATTTTAAGCTGTCTTCGAGAACTCTCTCTCTCTATATATACACTTGCTCCTTTTTCGCTCTGGTAAAAAACCATCTCCTTCTCTCTCCTAGGGTTTTCGTCTCCGTCACTGTTTACCAGTCTTTATCTATCGGAGAAGCCCATACGAACTTTGCGACTCTCTGCCATGGCGGCTGAGAAGTTGAGGGACTTGAGCCAGCCGATTGATGTCGCTGTGCTCGATGCTACTGTTGCGGCGTTCTTCGTTACCGGATCTAAAGAAGAGGTGCTTCAGTTTTCTCTGGGTTTTTTTTCGGAAAATCTTATGGGGATTGAGGAGTGATTCTAGTTTCGCGTCTCTGTTTATTGATTGAGCAGTCGTCGATTGGCTAGAAAAGAGTTGGAATTAGGACTGGGTTTTTTTCTTAGGGTTTTAGAACTCTGTTACGTGTTTGTCTCGGGACGCTTGTAATTGGGCAAATTGAATGGTGCTTCTACAATTTTTCAAGCGTCTCGAGTTCTTCATCTGGATTTCATTGTCTTTAGGGTTTAGTACTGTATTGAATTACAGTGCTTTAGTTGCTCATTGGGTTATTGAGACTTTTCTTCTCTGCGCCTGATTTGTGGGTTGTTAGACTATTTGTGGGGTTGGCAGTGAAATATTTTGATTCACCTATGTAATAGCAACACTTATGAAGCCAAGTCTGGCTAAATATGTTTAAGTTTTTGATTACTGAATCTCGTAGTTCTGAATGTCAACATACAGATCAGTTGTATCTGAGTTATATAAACCTTAAATTAATCGGCATTGCTCCCATAACATGTTCAGAGAGCTGCTGCGGACCAGATTTTGCGGGATTTGCAAGCTAATCCAGATATGTGGCTTCAAGTTGTCCACATTCTACAAAATACAAAGAGCATGGATACCAAGTTCTTTGCCCTTCAGGTGAATTCCAGCTTTCTTTCATTATACCTTCCTAGTATTTAGTACATCATTTATACTTGTTTATCTGCTGACCTATCCTGGCAGACTGCTCTATGGTGTAACTTGGCCATATGTAATACAGGCAGTGTTTCGTATTGTGGTATAGTTTAATTCACCTAATGAGTTTTGGGTTGCTGTATTTCAAACAGTAAACAATCATAACACAAGCTGTTAGGCTCTGGCATTTGTTGACCTGACCTAAGTAGTGTCCCATTGTTGTTGGAAAAGGTTTTGTTAGTTTCAGATATATAGGCATTGCTTTAAAGATTTTCTCATAGGATATGAAATCTACGGCCTTAAGATTTGTATAGAGTGATCAATGCATTGAGTTCCCAATTATATACCTGCGGCAGAGGGCATATGCTTATGCAGAACGGTCATTGCTTGTTAAATATTTGGCATATTTTATGCATTGTTATTAATCACCAGTGCTTCCAAGTTTCCTTATCTAACTATCAAATAATATACTTGACAAATAAATATTCGTTTTGCATCTACTCTCAGGTACTAGAAGGTGTTATAAAGTACAGATGGAACGCGCTGCCTGTTGAACAACGAGATGGAATGAAAAATTACATCTCGGAGGTCATTGTACAGGTATGTACTCTCGGATGCCTTTCCTTATTCTCTGTAATGGAAGGCAAAGCTAGGTTAACTAATTTGCTGTGACCTTGAATTTAATAACCTTGTAGCTTTCAAGCAATGAAGTGTCCTTCAGATCAGAAAAGCTCTATGTCAACAAGCTGAATGTTATTTTGGTTCAGGTATCTTCAGCACTACCTTGTAATATATCCAATGAATTTGCTGTTTCTATTATCTATTTGGTTTCGGTGGCTAATGGTTATGGATTTCTTTTCAACCCATTTACTTTTTTCTTTTGTGATCTTCTGGCCTAACATATATTGTGATACGTGCACAGATAGTGAAGCATGATTGGCCGGCAAAGTGGACAAGCTTCATTCCGGATCTAGTTGCAGCAGCCAAAACCAGCGAAACTATATGTGAAAATTGCATGGTCATCTTAAAAGTAAGAGTTCTTACATGCTTGTTCAATCAATTCTCACTAAAAAATAATAACATTTCTTCTTTTGTTAGCTCCTAAGTGAAGAGGTTTTTGATTTCTCAAGAGGAGAAATGACTCTGCAGAAGATTAAAGAGCTGAAACAATCTCTAAACAGGCATGTCAAACTTTTTGAAAATCTTTAATTTTAGCGTAGTGGAATATAAATTTTTCGAACTATATTAAGTATCTTGTCTATGATGGTAAAGTAACATTGTATCTATCATCTATTTACCCATTTGTGCTTTGACTTTGTGCAGCGAATTTAAACTCATTCATGAGTTATGCCTATATGTCCTCTCAGCTTCTCAAAGACAGGACCTTATACGTGCAACACTTTCTGCATTGCATGCCTATCTTTCCTGGATTCCATTGGGCTATATTTTCGAGTCTCCTTTGGTAATATACTTGAAATAACAACATAGAGACTGATGTTAGTTGGTACCGAAATTATGTTTTTTAACATCTGTTGCGGTTGTTTTTTACAGCTGGAGACCCTCTTTAAATTCTTTCCAGTGCCAGCCTATAGGAACCTAACTCTTCAGTGCCTGACCGAGGTACTTCAGTCTCTAATTCAGCATTTTGTATAGTCAATTGAATGTACTATTAAATCCTCTATTTGGCTCGGATTTTTTCTGCCAGGTTGCAATGCTTAATTTCGGGGACTTCTACAATGTCCAATATGTCAACATGTACACCATATTTATAGGGCAGTTGCGGGTATGTTAGTTTTCTTCTTAGGCTGTTTCTATTTTTTTTTTCCTTTCTTTTGTTTCTTAGTTCTCTTCTTAGGCTGTTCCTACTTTATGGTTGCCGTGGCTTCTTGCCTAAGCTCTATACTTGTTCTCATGTTTGCAGACGATTCTCCCACCGAGTACAAATATCCCGGAGGCATATTCAAGTGGAAGTGGTGAAGAACAAGTAAGTATTTTTTGTGCACTTGGTTGCGAGGCAGCCTGTTGATTTGAATAACCTATTATGGTCATGACTATGTGTATCTTGTGTTACCTTTAGGCATTTATCCAGAACCTGGCACTGTTTCTCACTTCCTTTTTCAAGGTAAATCTTTTTCTTTATTAAGTTAGGAATTTCATGTTGGGTTTCTGGAATTCTTTTCATTCAGTGTTTATTATAATCCTCTTCCTATCTATTTCTTAATTGTTTTATTATTTCTCCATATTATATGCAGTTTCATATAAAAGTCTTAGAATCAACGCCAGAAATTGTGTCTCTCTTACTTGCGGGTCTCGAGTATCTCATCAATATATCATATGTCGATGACACTGAAGTATTTAAGGTATGTGAATTTTTGCTAATATCATTGCTTGATACTGTTGTACATTTCAAGTTTTCCTGGATAATGTCATGTGCTTCGCCAGTAGTCTGGAAAATGACTGTTTCTGCTTGCTTATCGATCGAGCAGGTTTGTTTGGACTATTGGAACTCGTTGGTTTTGGAGCTGTTTGAGGCACATCATAATTCTGATAACCCTGCAAGCCTGATGGGATTGCAGGTATGATGGATTCTTTGGCTAATATGGCTCAATTTTTTAGTTCTTACATGAAGTGGATACTATAGTTGTAAATTGTATTGGTACTTTCTTTGCTTTGATTTTGTTACCTACTCAGGCGTTTACTTGCATATTCTCAGATGCCTTTCCTTCCTGGTATGGTTGATGGTCTTGGTTCGCAAGTCATGCAGCGGCGCCAACTTTATTCTAACCCAATGTCCAAATTAAGGGGGTTAATGATTAACCGCATGGCCAAGCCTGAAGAAGTGCTTATTGTTGAAGATGAGAATGGGAACATCGTCCGTGAAACTATGAAGGACAATGATGTTCTTGTCCAGTATAAGGTATCATTTCTTGTCCAGTTCATGTTACTCTTCTTCAGCTAAACTAGATATATACCAACAGGCAACAGTGCCATGATGTAGTTCAGGAATTTTTTTTTTTTTTTGGATCCTACTCCCTGGTTACCCTCTTTGATATTTATCCCTTTTTTTGTTTAAACAATTGCAGATAATGCGGGAGACGCTAATCTACCTCTCACACCTTGATCATGATGATACTGAGAAGCAGGTGAAGTGTGACCCCAGTGATTAACAGTTGGAGGATTTTGATAAAATATGGTGTTTATGAAATGAATTTTTCCTTTTTCTGGAGGCATGCTGAGTAGCACCTTAAGTTTAGAAATTCTAACATCCACGTTTGATTAGACATGAGGTTTGATAGTACATAAGTAAGTTGTCTTTGGTCTGTTTCATGCTGTTGTGCTGAGATGAACTTCTGATTGTTCCTTTCTTAGATGTTGCGGAAGCTAAGTAAACAATTAAACGGGGAGGAATGGGCGTGGAACAATTTAAACACTTTGTGCTGGGCTATTGGATCTATTTCCGGATCTATGGCAGAAGACCAGGTAACTTTTTATAGAGCTTAGGCTGTATCCTTTTGTCCCCGTTCATACTATAGAGGAAATTCTTTTTTGTGATGCAATACCTTTCCGTATTTGTTATCTTTCTTGATTTATCAGTATATACTCCTTAGTGTGTTCAACCTTGTTACTTCTGTTTCAGCTAATAAATGGAGCTCCATGTTTCTTTTCTTCAGGAAAACAGATTTTTGGTGATGGTCATTCGCGATTTGTTGAATTTATGTGAAATTACCAAGGGAAAAGACAATAAAGCTGTTATTGCAAGCAACATCATGTAAGTTTGTTCCTGAATATACTGAATTATATGCTACAGACGAATTTCTGCCAAACTTATGTTATGTTGTGTATCCTGTTTTTCTCAGAACCAGAGTTACGCATACTTTATTAAAATATATATATGGGAGGTTCGTTTTTCTTTTCTTATTATATCTCACCTCTCCATTCTGCTTTGGATTTGTTGCAGGTATGTCGTTGGCCAGTATCCAAGATTCTTAAGGGCCCATTGGAAGTTTCTGAAGACAGTTGTGAATAAGTTGTTTGAATTCATGCATGAGACACATCCTGGTGTTCAGGTATCTACCCAAACTTTAAATATAGTGAATATAGTTTTCCCGGATTGCAGGGTAAGAAATGTTTCTTTTTGTGTGTTCCATGGTGCAGCAGTTATTTAGTTGCTGCTAGCATCTGACTACTCTTTGGACTGAATATTTTTGCATAGAACTTTTGTCTTTCCAATATAAGATGATTAATACTTATGTTTCCGTTTCAGGACATGGCCTGTGATACATTCTTGAAAATAGTTCAGAAGTGCAAGCGTAAGTTTGTTCTTGTTCAGGTATGTGTTACTATGTTCAATAGCCTTTTTTATATTCTGCCATTGCCTTCTGAATGAGATCCTAGTTATTTTTCATTGCGCTTTCAGGTTGGAGAAAGTGAACCATTTGTATCTGAACTTCTATCAGGCCTTGCAACAACTGTGCAAGATCTTGAGCCTCATCAAATTCACTCATTTTACGAATCAGTATGTTTTCCAGATGCGCCTGTTGTGTGCAAATGAGTTCTGTTTCTCTGTTGTGAACTCATTGTTTCTCTATCTCCAGGTTGGTAATATGATCCAAGCAGAATCAGATCCTCAGAAAAGAGATGAATATCTTCAGAGGTTGATGGCACTCCCAAACCAGGTATGTTAATTAAAAATGTAGCTACTAAGCTTTAATTCACATAGCACTTAAACTGTTCCTTTCTATCATGTAGAAATGGGCAGAAATCATCGGACAGGCACGCCAGAGTGTAGAATTCCTCAAGGATCCAGGTGTGATACGCACAGTACTTAATATCTTACAGGTCTGGTTTTCGTACCTGTTCCTCACAATATACAATATCATTTCCTTAAATCATTTGATTTCAATGGCTGAGTTTGTGCATATGTTGGTATTTGGATAAATGTTGTAACAAATCGTGCAGACTAATACTAGCGCTGCTACTTCACTGGGAACATACTTCTTATCCCAAATTTCCTTGATCTTCTTGGATATGTTGAATGTATACAGGTAAGTCCTTGATACATCATTATACCTTTTGGTAGTTATGGTAGTCGGTTCTCTTGCTATTTTACGTGGTATTTCATATATCTTTTTCATTGCTGCACCAGAATGTACAGTGAGCTTGTGTCAACCAGCATTGCCGATGGGGGACCATATGCTTCCAAGACATCTTTTGTAAAACTCTTAAGGTTTGGATGGCTTTATTTATTGAAGACCCATAGTTCTTAATATCTCATTTATGACAAATTGGAATCATTTTGTATTGTGATTCTTTGCTGTACAGATCTGTTAAGAGGGAAACCCTTAAGCTGATAGAAACCTTTTTAGACAAAGCTGAAGACCAACCACATATAGGGAAACAATTCGTCCCACCAATGATGGAATCGGTACTTGGTGACTATGCAAGGAATGTGCCTGATGCTAGGGAATCAGAAGTTCTTTCACTCTTTGCTACGATTATAAACAAGTATGTCTCTCTTTTGTTGATGCTTGCCATAGTAATTAAATATTACAAGCATCTGCATCTTTTGGAATTTTTTTTTTTCTTTCTAACCATTATGGATGATGATCTGTATGCATAAATTGAAAAATAACCGTTGAAAGATTTGACTTGGAACTTTTCAATCCTTAAAGCTGGCATGTTTTGATGTGTTCTTTCAGGTACAAGGGGACAATGTTAGAAGATGTGCCTCACATATTTGAAGCTGTTTTCCAGTGCACATTGGAGGTAACAAATCATATGGACTGTGTTCATTGCTGGTCCTTCGCACTCACATAACAGCTATTAATTAAAATGAGAAGACCTGGTATCTTTGCTGTGGTGAAAGATGTGAAGTTATTTAGATGGAAAAGTTTATAATGATCATGTTTTCACGTATTTTAGGTTTAAAGTCCTTTAAATGATTTCCTTGCTTGCTCTTCCTTCAGAAAAAACTTACATGGAGGCCTGACTTAGCCTTTCTATACGTTATTGACATCTTTATTTTCTCATCCTTTGGCAGATGATAACCAAGAACTTTGAAGATTATCCGGAACACCGCCTCAAGTTTTTCTCATTACTCCGTGCTATCGCTACATTTTGTTTCCCTGCCTTGATAAAGTTATCAACTCAGGTTGGTAAAAATGTTTTTGCATAGATTGTCCTTTGCGTGATATAAGTAGCTTATGGCCTTCTTTCTGAGTCGTCTCTTTTTTTTTTTGGTTATGGCAATATATATTTTGATGGGTTAACCTTCAACCTTCTTAACACCCCCCTCTGCTTATTTTGCTTACTGTTTTGTCATTTTGCATCAGCAACTGAAGCTAGTGATGGACTCTATTATCTGGGCATTTAGGCATACTGAAAGAAATATTGCTGAAACCGGGCTTAATCTTTTGCTTGAGATGCTGAAAAATTTCCAGGTTCGGTATTTTTGTCTTTTTTGGCTCTCCAGTGTTGTATAATTACCTGGTCTGACATTGCCTCTAATTTTTACAGAAATCCGAATTTTGCAATCAATTCTTCCGTTCGTACTTTATGCAAATTGAACAAGAAATATTTGCTGTTTTGACCGACACTTTTCATAAGCCTGGCTTCAAGCTGCATGTGTTAGTACTGCAGCATCTGTTTTGCCTGGTATAACTATCTCTTCTCTGATATTTTCTTACTGGCGACCTGAGTAATCAATTGCTTAAAACTGGTAGTTCTAATCACTTAGGCCAACGGTTGATTATATATTTCAGGTTGAGAGCGGTGCTTTGACGGAACCTTTGTGGGATGCTGCAACCGTACCTTACCCATATCCAAACAACGCTGCCTTTGTTCGTGAGTACACCATTAAGCTATTAAGCTCGTCATTCCCCAACATGACTGCATCAGAGGTAAGTAGAATTTAATCCGAAACATTTCTCGTACAGTTTTCTTTCGATTCCTCTTTTTACTCAAATCTGATATTGAATATCATTAAATATGCGACACAGGTCACACAGTTTGTGAATGGACTTTACGAGTCGAGGAACGACCCGGCTGGATTTAAGAGTAATATTCGTGACTTCCTTGTACAGTCGAAGGAGTTTTCCGCTCAGGTAAGCTAAACTACTGATTGTTTTTCTTCTTCTATTCTTGAAGCCATTCACTAAGGTTTTAAGAATTCAGAACCAAGAACTAAATCCATATGTTGACATTATATCCAGGATAACAAAGATCTCTACGCTGAAGAAGCGGCTGCACAGAGAGAGCGAGAGCGTCAAAGAATGCTTTCGATTCCTGGGCTTATTGCTCCTAATGAAATTCAAGATGAGATGGTGGACTCATAAAGTTTAGAAGGCTGCTACAAAAAGGAGCTGTGTTTTACGGACCAGAATTTTTCAACCGAAGGTTTCAAAACCAGGAAAGAGTTTAAGTAGACATTGATTTCCCCAACTGTATCTCGGCTGTCTTTTTTTTTTGAAGCCTTCCAAATTCAATTTTGAGAATTGGGAAAGCTAAGAAAAATGGAGGTATTGGGGGTAAATTAATGTCTTGTTTGGTTAATTGATTGAGTTTAATGTAGAGTTAAAATACATTAGGGCTCTTCTCTAGTTATATGGTTGGGTTTTATTGATTTGGTTAGACTTTCTTCGGGTGCTTTTCTTGTTCTTACTCAGTGATTCATGTTTAGGTGCATGACATTTTTAACTCTATTTTTGTTGACATTAATAGAAAGTGTTATTTTTTATTAGTTTAATCCAAACCCCATATAAAAGGTTCTTAACCTTTCACAGCTTCGTCTACCAGTCGTTCGAAGTTCTTAAAAGAGCTTCCATTGAAAGAAGCAGCTCCTTGTGCTAGTTCTTTAAGCTTCTTAGCGTTAGCCTTCATCTTCTTACCAGCATCTTGAACTAGAACTTGATCCAAACACTCCTTGAATCCTTCCATCGTAAAGACTCCATTAGGAATAGTCATTCCAACCTCCCACACAGCCTCCACGAATCTTGCGTTAATCCCATGATCCCCCAAAATCGGTCTGCCAATCATTGGCACACCAGCTGACACACTCTCCAACACGGAGTTCCATCCAGAATGATTCACAAACACACCCATTGCCTCGTGTTTCAATAGTTGCACTTGTGGTGCCCATGGAACCACTATCCCCTGCTCTCTTGTCCGATCCAAAAACCCTTTTGGTAAGTGAACCAAGTTCTTCTCCTTAAGGGACCAAATAAACGGCACTTTGCTTGATTCCAACCCTTGTGCTATCGCCGCAAGCTCTCCGGGAGGTGGTGCCATGATCGTACCGAAGCCAATATACGCAATAGAAGCAGGCGCTTGCTTCTCAACCCAAGCCAAGCAGCCATGAGGATCGTGAACCACCGTGTCTTTTTGCATCAAAGAAGACGCAAAAGGGGCGATGTTCAGATAACATTTGAACTTGGATCTTAGATTCTCGGTCAATACAGGATCTAACTCTTGGAAGGAGTTGACGAAAACCGCAGCGGCACGAGGTAAAGCAAGACCCATTTGGTACATCATAGTTGAGAAAACAGAGTCTAAATCGCCAAGCACAACTCCGTCTTGTGTATCTTTGACTCTGATCTTCTCCATTCCCGGGATAAACCCTAATGTCTCCTCCTTCTTCCCATCTACCACTGTATAATTAGCTAAAGGAATTAGCTAGATCAACCACAAATACATACGAGTTTTTTCAAATCACTAGACTTTTCTTTCCTTTTTAGTCAATATTGCTATTTATGGACAGCATGCAGGAAGTGTGTAACTTTACCAGTGACACCGATGTTTTGTCTGATGAGATCAGTGAAGACATGAGCAGAGAGCGAGTTTGCTCCGGAGGTCCAAAACGCAACCCATGACGCCTTCATCTCCGCCGCCATATCCGCAGCGAACCAGAGTACCGCATCCGTTACAATGCACTTCACTTTCAGACCAACCTCCCTCTCCGCCGCAGCAATCGCACTCCGGAAACTCCCCGGCGCCGCGTTGAGAAACAGCTCGATCGGCTCCAGTACGTTCCCAGTGAACACATATCCCTCGGGAAGACCGTCAGAGACGTCGTGAACTCTAATGTTCGTGGGAAGATCGGAGGAGGAAGAGAGTAACGTCGAGTTTGATTGCTTGGTGTTGAAGAAGGAGAAGAGTGTGGTGGGAGAGGCGGAGGCGAGACGGCGCGTAACGGCGAGGAGGAGGGGCGTGAGAACCGAAGGGAAAAGCAATGAGAGCCACGTGCTCACAAGGTTTGGCCATGGTGGATAAAGCTACAATTTTGTGAACAACTCTGAGCAAACTGAGTTTATTAAGTAACAAAATGGACCACCGATTACAACGTCTGTATTTACGCCCAGCCAAATATTTAACGTTTTACTCATTATTCAAACTAATCTCAGATTTTCTGTTTTTTTTTTCTTTCGACAACAATTCAACAATATAAGGCTCTCGTGACACTTCTTGATTAACTAATTTCAGATGTTTTTAAGGCCTATTTTTAATTCATATATATATATATATATTTTTTTTTTTTAACGTCATTTTTAATTCATATTATTTGGTAGTAGGTGAGTATCCGGCGCTGAATATTTTGTGTTATTTAGATTAAGTTTAATTTTTATTGTAGATTGATTTTCCTAAATATATGTATATATGTGCCCGCGTGTGCACATATATATATAAATAACAATATGCATTTATGATTTATACATGTTTCTCTTTAAGAAGTGTTAGGTATATTGATAGTGCATTAATTATGGAATTATAGAATGCAAATATATTTTTTTAAATTGATAATGAATTGTTAATAATTATAGTTTAGAGCTTGTGCTACATAAATATTTTATTAAATTAGTTGAATTTTAAAATAAACCACACTTGCATAATTAATATATTAGCATTTGATATTTGGGTAATAGATGAACGATCACTAGTCAATCGTGTTGTGAAAACATATTTTGATATTTTATATTGATCTCCAACTTTCCGTACATCAAATTCATTAATCACAGTAAAACCTCTATAAATTAATACTCGATAAATTAATAATCACTCTAAAATAATAAAAATCTTCGGTCCCGAGTCGGGCCAATGTAAAATTTGGCTAAATTCGATAAGATAATAAGATAATAATTTTTTTAGAAAGTCCAATGTAAATATATGGTCCCAATTATATCATAAATTAATAATCATTTATATTATGCTTATATAACTAAGACCATGTACTAAAATATAATCATTTTTTTATATATAACTTAAAATTGATATATCATTAAACTTTGTCTATAATTTTATTTATTATATGAAAAAGAGAATTCTATTATCTTTTTGATATGTATTCAAAACTCTTAAAAAGTTGCGGATATGACATTTGAAAAAATTTCAACATCAACATTAATGATATTCGTCATATTTTCTTGTAAACTTTGAACTTA
>OVAF01001268.1:0-24090 GCA_900406245.1 Odontarrhena argentea | reverse complement strand
GTTTGCTGTGCACTTGCAGCTAGAAACTAGGGTTTAAAACCTGTGTATCAATTTTCCATAATTCCTTTCACTTTTGTTACGTTAGATATGGCGTTATTCGTTGCTACCACGATTAACTCATCGATATTTTTCACTCTTTGACTCTCTGGATTCTCTTTAAGCGATTCAACACAAAATTCGAAGTAATTTTCTGGGTCTCTTGCAGATTGTACATTTTCCTTGCAAGATTTCTCAATCAAAGAATTTGTTACATTGTTGGCCATGAAACCATTGAAGTGGAGAAAAAACACAACAAGACAAATCAAGAACTTCATTTTTTATTATTTTTATGGTTTCTCACTATCTAATTTATAAGCAAGCTAGAAAAGATAATTCGTACAAATGCTTTATTTAGATGGCACATGTCATGCGTTACCACTCCTCTTACTTCGTTGCCTGTTTTTTTGGATCACTTTTTGTTGCCTATTTATTTGCTCATTTCAACATAATAATATTAAGAAGTATTAATTGTGATAAACAGTTAAGTGTGTTTGTGCATGTTTTGTTATCTAGTAAGAATTTCCGACATTGTTTAGTTCTGCTTTGCTTGAGACACTTTACTTCTTAATTGAGGCAATCAACAGGTTTCTATTGAACATTGCAAATATTTTGAAATTGCAACAGGTTTAGCTAATTTTTTAGTGTATATGTTTCTTTCATATCTATAAAAGATGTGATGGAAGTTATAAAAAATGTCATAAGAGATTTGTATAAGTAAATTATCCAACAATCGCTCAATCATAGATGAGTACCTTCTAAAAGATTGTATCAGACCAAAAAAATAATAATAATCAATTGTTTAGCCTTTCATGCCTTTGAAAAATCTCTTATATAAACTATTGGTATATATAGAAAAACTCACTCGTACGAAAATTCATAAATTTTTGTTATTCTACCATGCGAAAAAAATACACAATATGATTGATTTTAATTACTTAAAGTTGGAATATAGGGATTGGATTTTATTTAAAACATAATAATTTTTGTATAAATAAGTTTTAATCGTTTAATAGTATCAATGGCAAGATAATACACTTTTGAAAGTGATTGTTAAAAAGAAAAGTAAACTAGTATGCTAAGAATAAACATCAATGATATATAATTCTAAACTATGTTTATCAAATAACATATAGGGGACTGAACCAAGTTTAATCAAGTATTTTATATTCTTTGACTAATGTTAAATTTGATCTATATTGGACATTTTTTTTTCTAAACCCGTAAATCACATTGGGATTATGATAATCACAAAAGCATCCTTCTCATACTAATCTTTTAATTAAAGATGATGGGCAGCAAAATGAAACATGTAAGGAATGTCGATCATGAGGAATAGAACATCGGTCTCTTTCTTCACCGGAGATATTTGCTCATTGTCGCCATTGAACTTGAACTCGCATGATGTTGGTGCATCTATTGCTACAAGAAAACCACTTAACGTCTTGTTATAATTCCGCATTTTGAGGTACTTCAAAGATGAGGTCAACGAGTGTGACGCCCCAAGGTAAAGCTTAATACATTCTTGCAACAACTTCTTACTCAGACTACTCTGATATTTTCTCTCTTTTATAATCCTCTCCATAATTCCGTTCACCTTTGATAGGTTTGATATAGCATTATTCGTTCCTACCACGGTCAACTCATCTATATTTCTCACCCTTTGGCTCTTTGGATTCTCTTTGAGAGATGCCACACAAAACTCGTAGTAATTTTTTGGGTCTCTTGCAAAGTCTAAATTTCTCTTGCAAGATTTTTCAATCAGGGAATTTGCCTCTTTGTCCGCCGTGAGACCATTGAAGAAGAGTAATAGCACAGCGAGGTAAATCAAGAAATTCATTGTAATTTGATTTGAACAATGAAAAACTTTAGTGTGATCCCTAGTTTATAAGTAAACACAAATATTTGGAAATGAGAGTAGTATTCAAACACATGCTTTTTTTAGATGATTATTCGGTTAGGCGTTACCACTCCACTTGCTTCGTTGTCTATTTTTTGGGATCATTCTTCGTTGCCTATTTATTTGTTCACTTACAAAGACTAATTTTAAAAATTATTGTGATAAACAGTATAGTATTGTTGTGCTTGTTTCGTCTGCATAAGCAATGGGAATAAAAGAAATAAGCTTTAGAATTGAACTCGTTCGAGTTTAACAAGTTCAAAAAGAGTAGAAATGGCTAAGAATATATATACTCCATCCGTTTAAATATAAGTGTCATTCTCATCAAAAAAATTGGTTTTCAATGTAAATTTTAGCTTTAAATGCCAAATTTAACCTTAAGTTTTATGAAAATTATTAAGAGTCAACTTATAATTTTAAGGTTATAATAAAATGTTTAATATGTTTTTTCATATGTGTGAAATAATCTAGAAACACACTTATTTTAAAATAGAGAGAGTATACATCAAGCATGAGAGTGAAAAAAAAAATCATCTTTTTGTCGGCTCTTCCTTTGGCTATTAATTCTCATTATTTTTCTTGTAATCTTGCATTTAGTTTAAGAATTTTTTTTATTATTAACGTAGTAAGTATTTTTTATTTGATTGGTCATTATCCTTAAAAAGGTTTTGGTTACACATTTTGTATTCAATGTTATATTGACTATTTTTATGGGTTGGGAAAAATATGAATCCTTTCTTATCTCTTTGGAAATTAATTTAATTCTTTTAATGGGTCAAAAAATTTTGCACCAGCAAATTTCTATAAAATCTGTAATGGAAGTTAAAAATGCTATGTAAGATTGCATTAATAAACTATCTAATGCTCAACAATTAAAAGTGGGTATATATTTTCTAAAAGATGTATCAGATGACAAAAAATGAAAAAAATATAATAATAATAACTTCCATATCCTTTAAAATCCCTTGTTTAAACGGTTTTGTCATAAATTAAGCAAGGTTAGATGAAATCGTAAGTATAGGAGACAGCACCTGAAGTAAATATCTTTTGGTTTAGGATTTCCTTAATTAATTGTGTGTAAAAATCTTTACATATCTTTTAATACCTTTGTATTCATTTCAAACCCAACCTATCTACAAAATAGGGTTGGCTTCATATCTTTGCACTTATGATTATAGTAACTTCCATAATTATGTAAATGAAAAAAAAAAAACATTGTTAATTTTCTTTAAATTTAAATTATACGGGTTGATGGAGAAGCTCGGTTTTAAAGAAAAAGTTATCGATTTTATTTGAAATTATTGTATATGGTTTTGTATATTAGTTTTAACCGTTTAATAGAATAATGTCATTAGTTATATATATATATCATGTATTAGATATTCTATAACTGATGTAAAACTTTATCTATATATATCAAGCTTCTTTGTTTTTTTACTAAATCCGTACACTGAGATTATAAAATCAAACCAAACATCATTCACATACAAAATTCTGCATTTTTATCGTCAAACCTAACTATCAATTAATGATGTGTATCAGTGCTGGTCCGTAATATTTTGTGGCCTAAAGCATATTTAAAATGTGCGGTTTTTTGTGTTAGATAATAAATCAATATAAATAAATTTTAATAAACAAGATAAACAATAAATAAAAATAAAAATCACATATAATTTTTTTTTTTGGTCTGATAAAATTAATCATATATTAAATTAATAAAAAAATTTACTATATCGTGTGAAAATGAAATAATCAACTATTACTCGTATGAAGAACATACTATATATTTCGTAAACATTAGCGACGGTATTGTGTATATGTTTGTGTAGTCATTTTTTTTACGGTGTTAAGGTTTTGAATTCTAATTTTCATCTAGAATTTGAATGTTTTTAATATTGTTTTTATTAGAAATTACATGAGTTAAAATTATTATTATTTTTGTAAAAAGAAAAATCCTATTTTTCCATCGAGAATTTTAATGATTTTAATCTTTTTTTTTATTAGAAATTACATGAATTAAAATTATTATTATTTTTGTAAAAAGAAAAAACTTATTTTTATAAAATTTTGTAGCCAAGGAAAAAAAAATCATAAAAAGAGAGGAAAGAAAATGATGACATGAATAGAAGGAAACAAAAGCTATTAATAAAATGGGATATATGAAAAAACTAAGCTGTTGAAAAAGAAACAAATGATATAAAAAAAAGAGAGGGAAAAAAAAAAGCCAGGATACAAGAGGATTCGAACAAGGGAGTAAATGTCTGCATAGTTTACTACTTTACCACTGGACCAAAGGAAATCTAGATGCGATGTTGCCCTCAAATTTAATCTATATTTTGTGGCTCAACGCAAATGTTTGGGCGGGGCCTTATGTGCAAAAAAACAAAACTTGTAAGGAATGTCGATCATGATGTAGAGAACATCGGTTTCTTTTTTCACTGGAGATATCTGTTCATTGTCACCATTGAATTTGAACTCGCAAGCTATCGGTGCATCTATTGCAGCAATAAAACCATCTATAGTCTTGTTGTAATTCCGCATTTTGAAGTATTTCAAAGATGTTTTTAACGAGTGAGAAGCCTCGGTGTAAAGCTTAATGCATTCTTGCAACAACGTCTTACTCAGCCTACTCTTATATTTTCTCTCTTTTATAATCTTCTCCATAATTTTGTTCACCTTTGTTATATACGATATAGCGTTATCCATTCCAACCACGGTCAATTCATCGATGTTTCTCGCTTTCCGGCCCTCTGGATTTTCTTTTAGAGAAGCAAGGCAAATTTCAACGTAAGAGGTTGGATCTCTTATATAGTGATTATTTTCTTTGCAAGATTTTTCAATCAGAGAAATAGCCTCTTTGTTGGCCGTGAAACCATTGAAGAGAAGAAAGAGTACAACGAGGTAAATCAAGAACTTCATTGTAAATTATTAGAATAATTATAGTTTTGTGTGATCCCAATTTATATGCAAACAAATAATATATTCGAACATGAGAGTATTATATTCAAACAAATGCTTTTTTTAGCATGTCAAGCATTACCACTCCGCTTGCTTCGATGCCTGTTTTTTTGGATCAATCTTCATTGCCTAATTATCTGTTCATTTAAACATTTTTTGTAAGTCATTCTTCGACTTCTTTAAAAATATTATGTTACTAGGGGAAGGTCCGCGACTAGGGGAAGGTCCGCGACTAGGGGAAGGTCCGCGCTTTGCGCGGATTTGAGATATATTATATTGGAAAAAAATATTGTAAGGATATATGTTGAAACTCTTTTATAGCTTGATGAAATGTGTTGTTCATTGAAAATTTGATAGATAACTAAAATGCAATTTTCATAAGTAGTTGAACAGTTTTTTTTTTGATATTTTATTGCATAGCAAAAAAAATTTTTTATCACCTGTTTGAAATATATACATCCGAAATTTTTTTGGGAGTATTTCAAAGTTCCATTATTTTGTACACTTCTAAAAAATACTATTGGAATGAGGTAATTTTGAAAAGGTATAAATTTTTAGTATAAACTATTTGTAGGGTTTTAGGATTTAATATCTAAGGTTTAAGGTACATAAATGTTTTTTTTTTTATCACCTGTTTGAAATATATGCATGTATCATTTGATGAGTCTGAAAATGTTTTGGCCGAATTTCAAAGTTCCATTTTTTGTACACTTTTAAAAAATATTATTGGAAGGAGGTAATTTTTAAGAATTATAAATTTTAAGTATAAACTATTTATAGGGTTTATTGCGGATCAAGTACGGTTTATATAAAATAATACAGTGAAAATAAGTATGGTTTATAGTAAAACATGAATGGTAACATACCAAAAACAAAAAAAGCAAAATTTGTCATTAAAATTGTGCTAAGACAAGCACCATTCATAATTTCAACGTTATTCGTTATAATACGAAGCTATTTGCTGTCAACCTTTTTTTGTTTTATACTTTTGATGTAGTTATTGTAAAACAATGGATTGTATAAAAAAACAGTAAATTGAGAGGGACAAAAGATAAATAAATATTTTAATAGGACACGTGGCAGTTTCTCAGAGCTAGTTGAGAAAGAAACCTTACTATATTATAAAGATNAAAAATTTTTTTTTTTTTTTTTTTTTTTTTTTTTTTTTTGTGGTTCTTAGAGAGTTCTAAAATAAACAAAATGAGAGTTCTTACAAACTTTCTTTGTTTTTGCTAGATGTATTTCTCTATTCTTACTTCTAAGAGAAAATAGACGTGAATATTTATTGAAGAAAAGTGTTTTTAAAAGAAAAATAAGTTTAGCTTCCATGCGAGAAAATATAATCTAAACATTAATGGATATGAACTTTTATTAATTCATCTTCTTCTGTAGTTTTCACTTGTGTGTATTTTTAAATGATGTCTTCTGAAAAAGGAAGAAGATCATATAAAGAAGGAAGCTCCAAAAAATATATAAAAAAAAAATATATATATATATATATATATATATATATAGAATTTTCTCTTAAATTCTGAATTTATTAATTAGTTAGCAATTTTACAGACACAATTTGCCTCATTTCTCAACTAAATCCAACTGGTGTTTTCTGTATTTTCTTTTAAATGTGCCATTTTAATCCTAGTCATATCAAATTTAAAGGTCTCTAAACTCCAAGGTTTGGGTTATACTACATTTAGTTTTTCATTATGATAATTTAGACATTTAGCTCGCTTGCACATAATTGGCAAGGTTTTAATACTAATAATTGAATAATATGAATGCAAACTGGCTAGAGCCGCTAGCTTCTGCCGGTACCAACCGCGAAAATAAAGAGGAAACTGATTCTTAATTAACATACTCTACTTTTCGGTGCGAAGAGATTATGAACTTAAGGTTCCAAACTTATTGGTTAACTACAAAAAAAAAAAAAAATTAAAGCGATCTCAAATTTTTTTCAGTAATTATAGACAATTTTAACCATTAACCGCCTAAACTGAAGGAGACGGATTTATATGGAACTCGGAATTAAAGACGTGAGCAATGTCAAGCAATTCAAAGAGAACATCATTTTCTTTCTTCACAGGAGATGTCTGATTATTATCGCCGTTGAATCCCATTTCACAAAGTCTTGGAACAGCTTTTGCATCACGCATATTATCATCTACTTTCTGATAATCCCGCGATTTGATGTATTCCAAAGCTTTGGTTAAAAGGCCATTGCCCTCAGAATAATGCTTTAGGCAATCGCGCAATAGCTTCTCACTCAACTTATTCTTATACTTTCTCTCCTTCAGAATCCTCTCTACAATCCCATTCACGTTTCTCATACTCTTCATAGCGTTTTTCACTCCTACCACGATCAATTCGTCGATGTTTCTAACTCTCTGACTCTCTGGATTTTCTTTGATAGATGTGATGCAAAATTTGTAGTAAGTTTGTCCTTCAAGTCTTGAAGCTTTCTTGCAAGCATCTTGAATCAGAGAATCTCCCACATTGTTGGCCTTGAAACCATTGAAGAAGAAAAATAATACAACAAGGTAAATCAAGAACTTCATTGTGTTTTTTTTTTTTCTTTTGTCTAAAAAGCATACACTAAAGAGAATAGATTAAAGAGCTATAGTAACTTGTGATCCAGTTTATAAACACAACAAAAAAAATTGAAGGACGTGAAAGTGTTTATTCAATCACATATGTTATTTTTAGATGGCTCACATGGCACGTGTCACCATTTCCATTGAACATAAGGCTGTAATGAACGATAATTGCGGTTAGCCAAAAGCGTTAGCTAAAAAAATCACAACAACAACAACACTAAGCTGTAATATCCTTAGCTCACTCGTAAGAAGCCTTTCATTTTATTAATTGACAAATCATTTCCTTAGCTCCTAGAAAAATCATGTTATGGACAATACCTTGTAGCTTAGGGTATCGATTGGTACGTAGACTTTTACGACTGTGACTGTAGAAATTGTGGTTGTTAGGACTGTGGCTAAGTTGAAACTTTGTAGGATTAGAGTTTTGTGTTAGTATTTGGATTTAAGTTTTAAGGTTTTAGGATTTATATTTTAGGGGGGTGGTTTAAAAACGGTTTTTGGGTTTAGAATTTTAGGGTTTAGGGTTTCAAAACTTAACCATAGATACTAAACCTTAAAATCCTATAGAATATTATTAAAAGTGTTAAAATATTAAAAATATTAATTTAGATAAAGACTGATATATATATTATTTTAAATAAACAACAAAAACTGGGTATATATGATTAAAATTAAAGAGTGCCTATTTGGAGTAGCCGTTTCGAAGAAATTCAATTTGTGTGGACACCACGTGAAGGGAATATGGCTGCAGAAAAGCTGGTTAACGAGACCTACTTGATGATGTTACTTCTATATTTCATTATCTTGTTCCTTCTGGTTTAGATCAAACTTTGCATTGTGATAACATTAGCTCATTTTGATGAAATTTCAGATGACAAAAAAAAAAAAAAAAACTTTGATAAATAGTCATAATTATTATTTTACTATTTAGTACTCCCTCCAATTCATATTAATTGTCTTTCTAGACTATTCCACATATATTTTAAAAAATACATTCAAAGTTCTATTACACCCTTAAAAAAAGAAGTTGATTGTTGGTATTTTTCATTAAACTTGAGGTTAAATAAGAAATTTAAAACTAAAATTTGCATCGAAAATCTAAAAGGATAACGAATATGAAATAGAGGGAATATTTTAGATTCTACTTTTCAATTTATGTAGCTTACACTTAAATTAAATATAATTATTTTTTATATATTTATTAACTTAATATTTTCAATATTAATTTATTTTTAAGATTAAAAATGTCCATTAATCTCCATATTAATACGAAAAATTTATTTATTAAAATATTAAATCTTAAACTACCTATCAGCTTATTACAGTTTTGAAAGTACATATTGTACTAAGTTTCTCTTGTTTTATATATATATATGGTTGCAAAAAAAAAAAAATTAATTCGAAAATAAATTATATTAATTACATTTCCATAAATATTATTAAATTATTCAACATTCTTGCTCACTTATGTAATGCATTAATTAGTATTGAGATCTGCAACAAATTTATATATAACCTCTCAGTAGTTTGTCACACATCATCTATAAAAATTCTTAAAAAATCTCTACAATTTGTTCACTGCAATCCGTCAAATTTGATATAACAACAATAATTGCAGGGAAAGATGATGAATAAAATAATCTTCTTTTCTCACCTCCTCCTCCTTCTCATCCTTCCTCTTGTGGCTTCAGCAGCAGCGGCAATGCCTCCTGGCATCTGGGATCCAATCCCTGTCACAGATCCTCACGCAGTTGAAATGGGAAAATTTGCGGTCTTTGAGTATAACAAAGAAAGCAAATCAAATCTCAAATTTGACAAGGTTCTTTCCGGATGGACTTCTGTAATTAAAGACCATTTCAATTATTGGCTTCTTATCACTGCTAGTAACGGCACTACAAGCGCAAACTACGAGGCGAGTCTATTTAAAGTACTTTGGATTGATCCATTGAACCTCATTTCTTTCGAACCCGTTTTATCAAATCTCAATTGAGTTTTAAATGTAACTCATATATTCTCTTAAAATGTATTTTCAAAGAAAATAAAGAAAATGTTAATTTCAGTCTCGCCTATTGTTTATCTTCAAATATTTTTTGTCATGACAATCTTATATTTTGGAGAAATTTGTTTGAACAAGTGTTGATAAACAAATTTTTAAAATTATATATTTTTATTAAGAGAATCCTAGAGAGACCTAAATCCTTGCAGTCCCGTGCTCTTGAAGGCATAGATTTTCGGCAAACTAGCTTCCTTGATTGCTCCATTGGACATCGTCCCTCTTATGCTTGGTGTAGCACAATCTGTGGGAGGAAAGCACTAGAGAAAGGTCTTCCAAATTCTAGGAATGCATGTGCCTGTCTCAATATTATTTTGGTCTCTAGGCAAAAAAAACATTTGGGCCCTTTTAGGAAGATATTTATAAAATAAAAAAAAAAAAAAATTGGACATTTTTGTATATATTTTTTTCAAAAAAATTATCCTAGACCCAGGCCTCTCAAGCCTTACCCAAGAGCCGGCCTTGGGAACGGCCAATATACCTTTGTCTTATGGATAACTAGATTATGGATGAAGCTCCTCGTCCTCCAGTTAGTTCTCAACGGTATCAAAACATCATGTTGAAAGTTTCTAACATCTTTCACTCGGTTACAAGCTTTTGGAATGAAACTAGAATAAGAAAGTTTTTTATAGCCAAAGATGCGTCCATCATTCTAACCATAAAGCTTGCAATGTCCCTATTTGACTCCTTAATATAGAGTTTTACCAACAATGGAACTTATAACTCACAAATTGGATATAAGCTCCTTAGTGTTATGCCTGAAAACCAAATCGAAGGTGCCTAGCTTTACTATGTCCCATCTGGGAAAAGTTCTTTGGAGCAGGCTATGGAAAGTAAAAAAACACTCCTAAGATCAAGCATTTCCTACGGAAAAACTTTGGTTGAGGCATTAGCCGTGTCTGATAGATACAGATTTTGGGGTACTCAAATAAATACAACCAAGCCTAACTCAAAAAAATTAATATCGGATCTTATGCAAAAAGAAATTGTTTAAAAAAAAAAAAATTGTGCTTATTAGAAAAGGGACCCTAAAATTCAAAAAATAATTGTGCAATCCGCAAAAGCACATGGAGGCCTACCCAAAAAATTGGGCATGGATACAACCTGCGCGACTTGTCGCTCAACCCCTGGGTCTATATGTCACGTTCTTTTCGGAAGCCCGATCGGCTTTGCAAGGGTAATTTGATTCAGTGGCTATGAAAAACTGTAGCTGTAGAATCTCCGAATGTTTATTTAATAAAAAATTAACTGCTATATATAAAAATTATAAACTTAATATACTTTATTAGTGTTATAATAATGGATGACGTTCATGTTAAGTTTTGATTTATTAGTTACTATAGTATCTGAAACTAAGATAACTTATTAAGTGTTTCATGAATATTTCACTTTTTTATCTTTTCGAACAGCTAATTTTATGTGGAAAAGAGACGATGAATCAATTCTCATATTATAACATTTGAAGATTAAAGCTTAGCTTCCATCAGAGAAACTATAAGCTATAAGTCCATTATTTCACTTTTCTCTTCTCTTCTAAATTATTAATTCATGAGCAACTCAAATTTAATTTCGAAGTTTGAGAAATGTGGAAAGAATAAACTCTTCAAAGAAGAGACTGTTTTAATCTAGTACTTTAAAAAAAAAAAAAAAAAAACATATAATAATCTAGTACTTGATTCATTCTTCTGGAAAAAAAAAATATAAAACATCAACCGTTTAAACTGACAAAATGTTTGGCAATATACTATACATTAGAGGGACTTGGTTGTATGTGGGCATTGTAATTAAAAGACGTTGGTAAGCCGATCAATTCAAAGAGAACATCGTTCTCTTTCTTCACGGGAGAAATCTGATGGTTATCGTCGTTGAATCCCATTTCGCAAGTTCTCGGAACAGTAAGAGCATCATTAAGATTAGTATAGACTTTCTTATAATCCCGCATTTTAACGTACTCTAAAGCTTTGGTCAAAAAATTATTTCCCTCGGAATAAAGCTTAAGGCAATAGCGCAACATCTTCTCACTCAACTTACTCTTGTATTTTCTCTCTTTCACAATCTTCTCTACGATTCCTTTCACGTTTGTCAAGTTTGACATAGCGTTTTTCAATCCTACCACGGTTAATTCATCGATATTTCTCACGTTTCGACTCTCCGGATTCTCCTTGATAGATGTGATGCAGAATTTGTAGATATGTGGTTGCAAATCTTTTGCAGCTTTCTTGCAAGAGTCTTGAATAAGAGAATCTACCGCGGTGTTGGCTGTGATATCATCCAAGAGGAGAAACAAAACAATGAGGTAAATCAAGAAACTCATTTTTTGGTAAGAAATTACTAGAGAGCAGATTGAAGAACTATAGTTAACTTGTGAACCAATTTATGAGCAAACAATTGTTATTCAAACTCATATGCTTTTTTTAGATGGCTCATGTCACGCGTCGCCATTTCCCTCAAACATGAGGCTATAATTAACTAAAATTGCGGTGAACCGAAAGCATTAGCTAAAAAACATCACTATTGAATTTGATCAATAGATAGGTATGTATACTTATTGTACAGGGCATAATTGTTAGACATTTATTTAGGGCATAATTGGTTGTAATTTGTGGGAATAAATTTGAAAATGAAATATTAAGGTAGAATATTACCATTGATTACAATGAAAATCATGGCATCTAAATTCCACTCATCTCTAAAAGCTGAAAAATGATTCAAAGCAAAGTATATTATATGTTAATTCCAGAGAACTGAATAAATGAAAATATTTCCCTAAGTTTCCATATTCCAATAATTGTTATTTCATTCATTTTCATCCCATTTATTTTTTGTTAAAGCTTTTCAGCACGTTTATTTTACCGCTGCATTTACCATTCGGAGCCTTAATTTGTTGTATTAACCATATGATTCTCGGGTGGAACCAAAAAAAAAAACCATATGATTTTGTCATACTGTTTTTAATCTTTTTGTGCTTTTTAACATTTAACGAAAAATGAATTTTTCTATCTTGTGATTTCCTAACTAAATTTTATTTGCAACATTATCAACTATAAAATGTACGTAGTTAACTCCAATAGTTCGATATTTAAATATCTATTTTAATTTTATCTATACAATGTTTAATACAAAAAAAAAAATAACTCTATGATTTTAATAATATATAAAAAGTTTCATTTTCACGATCATGCTTAATTATAATACATAAAAATTTCAAATAATATTATAATAAAAGACACAAATATTATAATAATGTTTTTGTGTTATTTTTTCTTTTCTTATACGTCAAGATTGTTGAAGTGATCACACCTACGTCTCACTTCTCCTTCTCCATCGCCCTTGACACCGACCGCGCCAAGTTTCTCCATCGCACGCGCAAAGTCCTCGAAGAACACTTTCTCGTCAGCTGCGTAAAGATCAACGATAGGTTTTGTGGTATTGTCCTTAATAAGGATGTGGTCGGAGGCCAAAAGTCCAAGCCCTCTTTTAAGGTTCTTGAAGTACATGTTGTCGAATTTCCCTGGAGTCATCACGTCGTTGAACGCCGCGATTGTGTCGTCCACGGTGTGGTTTTTGCATAGTTCTTTAAGAGCGGTTGCGAATCGTGGGTTCATTTCTGAATCGGCTTTTTTCCCGTATAGCCGGTCGCTGAACTCTTTGCAATGAGAGAATCCAATGGTGTGAGCTCCGCTTAATGCTACCATCTCGCGAACGCTAAATCCGTTTTTCTTGAATATTGCATTGATGTCATGGACCGTTTGGTTTGCCATTGGGACGTTTCCTCGAACTTTATGGGCTTTGGATTCGAGTCCATCTTTACGACCAAGCTTTACATCAAAGTAAGGTCCTCCAACCATCGTGACAAGATCACGCGTAGCTTGTGCTAAAATGTCTGCGCAAGACACCACGCCAGGACAAGACAACTCCAGAGCTGTCTTGATCCTAGCGACGATGTCAAAAGCATCTCCTGGGAGGGAGTCGTTAAGATCATCGTCGCGTTCCGCTTTGTTAAACGAGTTGGTTGCTATCAAAACCGAACCATCACAACCTTCAAGGAAACAATCATGAAAGAATAGACGAAGTGTCCCAGCCGCAGTTGTTGGTTGTTCAAATTGTTTAGCTGTAACGGCTTCACGCACAATTTTAGCGAAATCAGGACATGTCTTCTGGTAATAATCTGTTTTCAGGATAGCTACACCAGCTGCTGATACGGCTGGTGTGACAATGACGATGAAAAGAAAGAGAACATAGGGACTTAGACCGCGAGAAGAACCCATATTTGACATTGGATAAAATATGGGAATCAAAATTTGAGAGGACGGCCTACGAGGTGGATTTCTCTATGATCAATCGTCGTCTAAGCAATTTGAAACGAAGAATAAGAAAGGGATTATGCGACTATTTCATGGCTTAGAAAGGTTACTAAGAAGAGGCTACGTAAATGATGGTTTTGGTTTATTTTCATGCACGTATGTGTGGTTGTTATTTGTTTTTGTTTTGTTTTTTTTTCCTATTTTTGTCACTTATACTATTTTTTGAATGGTTTTGGTTGCTCTAAATTTGTTTTTGATTTACAGAATTACTGGCCTAAAAAAGATTAAAAGGCAAATTATGGTTATTCGAACTTGTCTATTTGGTTAGATTTGTAGTTGTCTAGATATATAGGTTTTAGCTAGGAAAATAAAAAGAAAAGATCTGTAGTTTCATTTTGATATAGTATGGATCTTTAACAACAACAAAACACTGTACATATCTTATTGTTCACCTATGTCAAATGACAATTAATGTATGTGTTAGTGTATATACATTTAATTACAATAGAATCTTATAAATTAATCATTCATAAATTAATATATTATATCAATCAATAAAATTTATGGTTCCAAAATTGAGTTTTAAATCAAATAACACATCCATATACTAATATATATCTCAATGAATTAATAAATATCACAACATCACTATTGAGGTTTTACTCTTCACTTCTTCATATGAAATGTATGAATTCTAGTATCTCAAAGAAAAAGAAAAACTCACCAAAACTAACAAATTCCTCTCAAATTTGCTCTCTTTTGACAATTCTCTCTAAATTTTTGTAAAGTGAAAAAACATTTCATATTTTTCAGAAAGATTGTCAAATCACATTCCGAATCATTATTAGAAACATATCGATTGGTTGTAAACTTGACACCTAAGAATTTTCAACTTTAAAATAATAAGTAGAGAATAAATTAACATAATGTTTATGTGAATTCATTGTACAAAACATACGTATTATCAACTTAATACATGTGGATTTCTTCTATTTTCATAAAATTTAAAATAAATCTTATGTGAAATTTTTTATAATAATATATGATAACCTTAAAATAATATAATGAATGAATTTCTGTTTATTTTGGTCGACATCCTTTTATATATCTTTTAAAAAGTAAATTGCGGTTAGACTTTGCAAATATGATGCACATATTGGCATTTTTGTTTGTAAACGCCAAATCATTTATATAAACGTTGGCGAATAGAAAACATTTTATGGGTCAAATTTCTTTTTACTTTTTTTTTCCATCTAAATTTTTTATTGAAACTTGAAAACGGAATTACACAAAGCCGGCAGAGATCGCAACCTCTCCAGAGACACAAGCTGGCGAACTAAAAGACATCCCAGAGACCAATGATCGAATACATAGAACAACAAGCGCAGGTTTTAAACAAGAGAACTAAAGGCAAGCAAAGGAAAACTAGAACTAAAACTGAGAACTATAACCAAATCACTCCTACAAACACTCCAAGAGAACCGGTTTATGACTTTATGGGTCAAATTTCTATGGAGGGTTTATTTGTAGTTGTTTTCGATCTTTTATAAATTTGATTGATATTTTGAGGGGTTTATTGCATTTTTTCAATTTTATATGTAGATTAATTAACTCACGTGCAAACAATGTAGGAAAGGCCCAACACCACGTGCGATAAAAGCCCATAAACACAAAGAGCAAAGGCGCGTGTAAACAAAACACATACTCTTATATTAATTTGTTCACACGCGCCCCTTTCTTCTTCATCACACACATTCGTTTCTCCAATTTCTCTTCTTCACTGAGCGCATAACCCTAACCCTAACTCTCTCTCAAGAAGAAGAAGATCGTAACCAGGGAGCTTTGATTTCTCCCTTAATGGATCCTCAAGAGAGCGATCTCTTTGATACCGCATCTCAGCCTGATACGGCGGCTGATGCGTATACGTTTTTGGAATTCAATACTCAAGGTGATTCGGAGTTCGATTACCCGGAGTTTCGATCAACGTCGGTGTGGCTTACACCTTCTGATTCAATCTCCATCGTCGATGGTTCCGATCGTGGAGGAGGAGTTGCGACGGATCATCTCTCCGAGACTTCGTCACCTTCTTCGCTCTCTGCTACTGCTGCTGGTAATGGTGGGAAAGTGGGACGTGGTAGTGGTAGTAGTAGTCAGGTTGATGCATTGGCTTCGGGTATTGGGAATTTGAATTTTGAAGAGACTGGTGATGATGATGGGTTTGATTATGGGAAGAATGATTTCACTGAGCATGCTTGTAAGTATTGTGGCATCTCGAATCCAGCTTGTGTGGTTCGGTGTAATGTGGCGTCCTGTAGAAAGTGGTTTTGTAATTCAAGAGGAAACACTTCGGGATCGCATATTGTGAATCACCTGGTTAGTATCTTCTTCTCTTTTTTTCATTCTTCTGTAGAATGCTTTGTTGAAAATTGTTGTAGTTTCTTATGTTGTGTTTAAGACTATAATTATTAGCTATCTACTTTGGTTTGTTTGCTGCCTCATTGTTATGTTTAAGGATTACATCTCCAGTCATATGTACACTCGCTTGCTTTACCAATATTTGGGTTCTTTGAGCGAGGAATTGCACATTCTATATATTCTAAACAATTTTGATACCGTTAGGAATGTAGTAATAACTATCTGGTTTGGTTTATGTGCTGCCCCATTGCCATGCTAAAGGATTGCATATTTGGTTAACTCTTGGGTTCCTTGAGCAATCTGTATATATTCTAAATGAGTTTCTTTCATTCTATTATTTTTAAGGTTCGAGCGAAACACAAGGAAGTTTGTCTCCATAGAGACAGTCCGCTAGGGGAAACAATTCTGGAATGCTACAACTGTGGGTGTCGAAATGTCTTTCTTCTTGGTTTCATCTCAGCAAAGACGGACAGTGTTGTAGTCCTTCTCTGTAGAGATCCTTGCTTAAATGTGAATGCCCTGAAGGATATGAACTGGGACCTGAGTCAGTGGTGTCCCTTGATTGATGATAGGTGTTTCCTCCCTTGGCTTGTTNTTTAAGGTTTTTTTTTTTTTTTTTTTTTTTTTTTTTTTTTTTTTTTTTTTTTTTTGTAATGAAGACATTCTCATGCGAAAAGCTATTATTAATTCTTTGTTTTGCAGGTCCCATCAGAGCAGGAACAGCTGAGGGCACGTCAAATTAGTGCACAGCAAATAAACAAGATAGAGGAATTGTGGAAGACAAATCCGGATGCTACTCTTGAAGACCTTGAAAAACCTGGTGTAGATGATGAACCTCAGCCTGTTCTACTTAAGTATGAAGATGCATATCAGGTATGATTTTCTCAGGCTTTTTTTTTTTTATGGAATTAAGTAACTTTGTGCTCATAATATAAGAGAAATGGTTAATTTATAATTCTTACTGGACGAGGTCCCTGTTAGTGTTACGCCTTTTACTTACAATTTTGGTGGTTTTTCCTCCCACAGTATCAAAATGTGTTTGCACCTCTAATTAAGCTTGAAGCAGACTATGACAAGGTGTGTACTTATTAATTCAATTTGTAGGATTATTTTTTATGTCACTTTTACTTGTACTCTAGGGGCTTATCATCTTGATTCTGCTGTAGATGATGAAAGAGTCTCAAAGCAAGGAAAACCTCACAGTTCGGTGGGATATTGGTCTGAACAAGAAGCGCGTTGCATACTTTGTCTTCCCAAAGGTCGTTAAAACCTTGTGGTTGCTATTAAGACTTAAATAAAACATTGTTTAATCCAAACTTTTAAAGCAGGAGGAAAATGAATTGAGATTGGTACCAGGAGATGAACTTCGTCTGCGCTACTCAGGAGATGCTGCTCATCCAGCTTGGCAGTCAGTTGGACATGTGGTATACCTCTTTCTTGGTTGTGATATGATTACATAGGATCTCTTCTTTTAGCCTGGTGGTTCATGTAATTAAGAGTGTTTGGGCCGTTAAAAAATATTTCTTTTAATTATCAGATCAAGCTAACGGCACAAGAGGAGGTTGCTCTTGAACTCCGAGCTAATCAGGTGAGTGTAATTCCATTGTCAGCCTTGCTTTTGACCTTGACTTGTGTAGATAAGTCTAATCTTACTTACTCGTGATTAGGGAGTTCCTATTGACGTGAACCATGGATTTAGTGTTGATTTTGTTTGGAAAAGTACAAGCTTTGACCGAATGCAAGGAGCAATGAAGAATTTTGCTGTAGATGAAACAAGTGTGAGTGGGTAAGTCAGTGTATTGAAACCCTAGTTACTTCTTGGTGCATGTCCCTTTGATACTACATACTGAACTATTATGTTTCAATTGTTCGAAGTTATATTTACCATCAGTTACTGGGGCATGAAGTTGAGGCCCAGATGGTTCGTAACACACTACCTCGACGTTTTGGAGTACCTGGTCTTCCAGAACTGAATGCGTCTCAGGTAACCAATGGCTTTCAGCTTGTCAAGTTCATGAAGAATATATGTCCTTACTATCTTCTTGGAACCTTCAGCATCATTTAGATCCCATGTGCCTTGTTTAAACAATGAAAAATTATTATCTGTATCTTTAAAATGGTCTAACAAGTTCTATCCTATCGTCGAGTAGGTTAATGCGGTGAAGAGTGTTCTTCAGAAACCCATCAGCTTGATCCAAGGTCCACCTGGCACAGGTAAAACTGTGACCTCTGCAGCAATTGTGTTTCACATGGCAAAACAGGGCCAGGGACAGGTAAAGCTCGTTTGTATTAATCTCATTAGGAGGCTTTTTGTGAGTTGTCTGCTAAAGATTTGAAATTATTGCCCGACAGGTTCTCGTTTGTGCCCCGAGTAACGTTGCTGTGGACCAGCTAGCCGAAAAAATTAGTGCTACTGGTTTAAAGGTGAAGGACCTCCAGTGTCTAGTTTTCTTTTAATTTTTTTGTAATACGTGGGATTCTCCTCTTTATCATTGTCGAAAGTTGCCACCATCATTTTTTTTTTTGGAGAGGCTGAAATTTTGTGTCAAACGTTTTAAACTTTTCCCTACTCTGTTGTCAGGTTGTTCGTCTTTGTGCAAAATCAAGGGAAGCTGTAAGTTCTCCTGTAGAGCATTTGACCCTTCACTACCAGGTTAGTTAACATCATCATGCTTAACTTCCCGTTATGTATTACATCATCTTTCTTTCTTTGACCATAATTATGTGAATGGTTGCTTGCAGGTACGGCATCTTGACACATCTGAGAAGAGCGAACTGCATAAGCTACAGCAGTTGAAAGATGAACAAGGTTCCACTTTTTTTATTTATTGTTAACAAATCTAATCTTCATATATGTTTTATTGCCATTTTCTTTTGTGAATGATTGTTGAAGTTCTGTTTTGGGCTTTGATCCTGTGACATTTGAAGTGAACACAACTTTTACATTCTCTTTGCTTTTTGGTTTTTGTTGTCACTAGGTGAGCTTTCAAGCAGTGATGAAAAGAAATACAAAAATTTGAAAAGACAAACAGAACGTGAGATAACCCAGAGTGCT
Organism: Odontarrhena argentea; assembly: GCA_900406245.1. Lineage (NCBI taxonomy): Eukaryota > Viridiplantae > Streptophyta > Magnoliopsida > Brassicales > Brassicaceae > Odontarrhena > Odontarrhena argentea. The sequence continues at coordinate 4,775 of OVAF01001268.1, read as the reverse complement.
GATGTCATATGCTGCACTTGTGTTGGTGCTGCGGATCTACGTTTGTCAAATTTTAGATTTAGACAGGTGAACATTATTTACTTAATTTGGAGTATCTCGAACTTCGCGGAAGCTAATATGCTCTTCCTGACTGATAGGTACTTATTGATGAATCTACACAAGCAACAGAACCTGAGTGCCTTATCCCTTTGGTCCTTGGAGTAAAACAGGTATTAGGGTCCTTAAAGAACTGGTTTGCTAACTTTGTTCGCTATTTCTTTCTAACATGTGTTTTCTGCCCTAGGTTGTTCTTGTTGGTGATCATTGTCAGCTTGGCCCGGTCATTATGTGCAAGAAAGCTGCCCGTGCTGGCTTGGCACAGTCTCTCTTTGAACGCCTTGTGCTTCTCGGTATTAAACCAATTAGATTACAGGTACTATCTTAATCATTGCTTAAATGTAGCAGATCCTACCACTTGGAATGGAATATTATTCAATAATATTTCATGTTCTTGAAGAAAGTTATAAAAGATTTCTGTTTATTATTTCTTTGTCCTCTTTCACTGCGTCTAGCGACTACCTATTTAGTGGTGTCATATACTTGCTTTCAGGTGCAATATCGTATGCATCCAGCTTTGTCCGAGTTTCCATCCAACAATTTCTATGAAGGAACACTACAGAATGGAGTCACAATTAATGAAAGGCAAACTACAGGAATTGATTTCCCGTGGCCTGTACCTAACCGGCCCATGTTTTTTTATGTCCAGGTATCTGACTTCGCATTGGGATTAGTTTAGTACGATTATGGTCTACCAGAGCCCTGATCCCAGCAAAACACGATTCAAAGCAAACTTAATCAACTTACCTTAGTTTTCATTTCTTGTGTGTTTCAAATTGTAGCTGGGGCAAGAGGAGATCAGTGCTAGTGGAACATCATATCTAAATAGAACCGAGGCTGCTAATGTAGAGAAACTTGTGACTGCTTTCCTAAAGAGTGGAGTTGTCCCCAGTCAGGTGCGTGTATTGGGATTCTTTACTATTCTAGCTTATCAGATATTGGCCGCTGTTGACACTAATAAATTATGTTTGTTATTACCAGATTGGTGTGATCACTCCATACGAGGGACAGAGGGCATATATTGTTAATTACATGGCAAGAAATGGTTCTCTCCGACAGCAACTTTACAAGGAAATTGAGGTAGTATTCTCAAGGTCTGGTTCTTAAAGGTTTGTTTGATCCTGTCATTTATTTAACAAGTTCTCGAATCTACAGGTTGCCAGTGTCGATTCTTTTCAAGGAAGGGAGAAAGATTACATCATATTGTCCTGCGTTAGAAGTAACGAGCATCAGGTTTGTGTGGTGCTGTTTAGCCTATCAAAGGCTATACACTGTTCAATAGTTTTCTCTCTCAACATAGTGCTATGTGGTTCATTGCTTCTGAGAAACATTGTAGGAGTTGACACATAACTGCCTTTTAATGATTTTTTAGGGAATTGGATTCCTTAATGATCCACGGAGGCTCAATGTTGCACTTACGCGTGCTCGTTATGGAATTGTTATCCTTGGAAACCCGAAGGTTCTTAGTAAACAGCCTCTGTGGAATGGCTTGCTGACACATTACAAGGTACATCTATTTTCTTAAGCAGAAATGAGTTCCTTGAATGGATCATTATTGTCACTTTGTGTTCCCACTCAGTTGTTATAATCATTTCTTGTGAGGCACATGAGTGATGCTAAATTGATTACTTTTTACTTTAATTGACAGGAACATGAGTGCTTGGTTGAGGGACCTCTTAATAACTTAAAGCAGAGCATGGTACAATTTCAGAAACCAAGAAAGGTACCAAATGAACCTCGATGTACATCAATGTAGATTACAATTATAGAAACTTTGATATTGATGCATTTAACTTTGATTATTAGATTTACAATGATCGGAGACTGTTTTATGGTGGTGGGGCTGGCTTTATGGGAAATGATAACCCTAATGCTGACAGAAGAGGCAGTCGAGGAAGGGGTGAATATTCAGTACCCTTTTTTTTGGTGCCGTCCGTGATTAATTAATATTTGTGCATTTGTCATTTACAAAGCCTTTCTTCTGTTGATTCAGCTGGTGGTTCTTATTTGCCATCTGGCCCACCTAATGGTGCTAGACCTGGACTACACTCAGCTGGCTACCCGATGCCTAGGGTACCACTTTCAGCCTTCCCTGGTGGTCCTCCTTCTCAGCCTTATGCTATCCCAGCTCGTGGACCTGTTGGCGCTGTTCCCCATGCTTCCCAACCTGGAAACCAAGGTTTTGGTACTGGTCGTGGAAGTTCTGTTGGGGGACACCTTCCACACCTACAAACGACCCCGCACAATGTTGGAACCATTGGCCCTAATTTAAACTTCCCCCTTGAGAGTCCAAATAGCCAGCCTTCACCTGGTGGTCCGCTATCCCAACCTGGATACGTAAGTATTGTCTGCATCTCTCTCAAGATTTTATATTTTCATCTCTTTTATTTTTTGTCTTTCCGAAGCATGTGAGCTCTGTTAGTTTGTTTTATTCTAAATCATGACAGAAGAGTTGCCTTTTCAGGGTAGCCAAGCGTTCAGGGATGGATTTATGGGTAGCATATCTCAGGTTGGTATTCTCGTTCATTGTTACCTAGTGAATTAGTTGCATCGTCTATACTTTTGATTTGTTATTTGATCTCTCTATTTTGCCAATGCCACCAGGATTTCTTGGGTGATGATGTTAAGAGCCAGGGATCTTATGATCCTTACAAGATGAGCGACTTTTCTTCTCAGGTGTAGTTTCTCGTCTGCTTTTGTGATGTCTACCAAAGGCTTTACCATTTTCTCCGCAGTTCATACTTTTTACCAAAGCTTACTATCTTTTTACACGGTTGCTGTATTTGATGAGTTTTCTTGATGGTGTGTGTCACAGGGTGGATATGCTGTTGATTATGCCGCACAAGGAGCCCATGGAGCATTTCCTGGAAACTTTATGAACCAGAATTCTCAAGGCGGTTATTCTCGTTTCGGCGGGAATAATGACTTTATGTCTCAGGTGTGATTTACTGGGCCCTCCCCTTCTAATACAGTTGTTGTTATTCTTACACCTTTCCTCTGACCCTCTATTATATATGCAGGAGTATATGGCACACGGAGGACAAGGTCTTTTCTCACAAGGTGGTTTTATTGACTCATCCCAGGATGGTGGACAACCGAATCCTTTTGGTGTGAACAACCCTAATCTTCAGTCTCAGGTTTGTTTTACCACAACATTTATCTCGTTTACAGTCTCAGGCCTCGATTGTTTGAAATGCAACTTGGATGTACACATGTTTCTGTTCTTAAGATGCTAACCTAACGACTCATTTAAACTCGGATCAGGGTCTACCAAATTCTCTCTACTCGCAGCCTTTTTCACACTACAACACGCAGCTTGGATCACAACAATCTCAACCTAACCAGAGCTCACAAAACCCAAATCTTCCTTACAATGGCTAAAAGGTGACAAAAGGCAGAACATGAATGCAACGGGTTTATAAAAACTCCTTTTTGCAAATTCAGAGGGATGGTTTTGTGCTATCACGGCTCCAAACAAAAACATGTGGTGGCTTTCCGGGTGGCTTACAAAGGTGCGTGGCTTTCTGGCTCGCATAGACGCAGCAACAGGTAATGGTAATGCAGAGTAACAGGTACCTAAGTTAAGTGACCTGGAGGAAAAGTCTTATGGTCCCAAAACCTTTTGGGCTTATATATATGTTTGTTTTTGCCGTGTAATTTTAAAATACTATACTCTCATATGCTCTTATTGTAGTCAGTAAGCTACCCATAGTTAAAATTGGTGGTAGTGTGATGATATATTTGATCAATGATTGATTACTACAAGCTTTTGGTTTATTTGGATATTTTATTTATTTGAATTTTCACTAAGTCAAGTTTTGGGTTCCAAATCGGTGCCTTGTGGTTTATAGTGGTTTGGTCGAGCAGTTTGGTTTAATATGGTTTAGTTTGATTTGTTTTTCTTCCCCATAAGATATCTTATTTTCACAGCATTAAAGTTTGTTTTTCCAAGTTTGGTCTGTTACAGCTCTGTTTTAAGGTTGTTTGGTTATCGTGAAATTTGCCAAATTTGTTTGTTTTTGTATTTGGTCGACATAGAGAATGGATTGTCACCACACGTCAAATTTCATTTGGACAGTATGTCATATATCAACATCCGTCGAGTTTCTCGTGATATTAAACGTGTCGTTACCACTTGTAAACTGATACATGCGACGGTTTTAGATAAACCCAAAAATCTTATACGACACGAAACGTCTCTCTGTTTCTGGCTCTACCTCACACAAACAAGAAAACTCCTCTTACAACATTTCTGGCTATGTCATCTCGACTTTTGATTTTTAACTTTAAATAAATAAATAAATGAAATTGATAAAGACTACCTCACGGATTGGTCAATTTTTAGATGTCGTGAACTTTATACCTGCTCACTATATACACTATACAGGATCTAGTTGGGCCTTCAAAATCAACTTGCCCTAATTATCTCCTGTACTCAGTTGATTACGCCTCAAAAAGGAAAAAAAAAACGATTGAATCTTTCTCAAATTTGTTTAATCTTTTCTTATGTTCTTTTTTGCTATTATAGACTAAAAAATTATGGTATGTTTTTTAATCAATCTTTTGATTTTTATGTCCCTAATAGTACCTTGATGACGCGTATCAAATATTTTAGTGTAGATATTGTTGAATAGCAAAGCGGCACCGCGGTGAATGTGGAGTTAAGGTGAAATGAGGAG
>OVAF01001267.1:0-24094 GCA_900406245.1 Odontarrhena argentea | reverse complement strand
CAAAGTGGTGGCAATACATTTGCGACAACGATTATAGTCACAATTTAGTGGCAATTAGACTAGTTTGATGAAAAACATGGTGACACAAAATTATTGTCTTATTCGTCAAGCTTTTCAACCTTTTTCTCTTTGAATTTGGGCATTGATTGGTTTTTGGTATTAACATGGGAATAGCCCAACATGATTTATTCATCATTGTCTCATTAACAACAATAAGTATATAAAAGTATGATTTTTTCACTATTTTCTTTTCCTTTCCTTTCATTTTCACCGTGCAAAAATATCCCTTTCAAGTCTCAAGTGGCCATTCTAGTTGGAGAATAAAGCGAGTACTAAAATTTTCCACATTTTTTGTTTAAAGGAACACCCAAAAACTACTTTTAAGCTTTACGTGTTTTTAAATATAATCTCAGGGTTATTTTGGACCCACAACTTTATGTTATGCAAATAGCAAAATTTCTAGACTTGTGAATTAAAATATTTCATTCCCTTCCAATCTCAAAAAGAAGGAAACGAGAAAAAGGTTGACATTATTATCTTCTTTTAGATTTTATAAAGTTATAGCTAAGAAGCTATATCACATGATGAAGAAGTTGCACACGGCCAAGCCGGGTGTGAAAAATTGAATATACAGATCCACTCACATATTAATGATTTTTCTAGTTATACTTCAGTATTTCAAATGTTGTCATAATTCATTAATGTAAAGTGAAAAGTTCAATCCATAGCTAATTTATCAATACATTACCACATAATTTTTTGTAAGGTATATGATACAAAGGCTCCGATTGGTAACATCATGCTATATATCGTGGATTGTAAAAAATAAAATAAAGTTACAGAATTGCGGAAGATAACTTTAAAATAAAAAAGTGACATAATTGTTCGTGACTATTGATGATTAATGTTATTAGATATGTTTTTTTTTCTTTATAAGATATATAAGTGGTTATAATCGAAATAATATCCAATGAAAAATTACAATTATACTTCCAAGCTCTAATAACAATTCTACAGAGAAAGCAAGATGAAGGAAATGCATTAATGTTAGAAGAAGCATTTTGAAAAGGTATGAAAGTTTTTTTTTTTTTTTTGTGTGAGATAAATCGGTTATATATATAATAGAAAGGGTATCTAAAGAAAAATTATACAAAGAATTTGTTAATGAAAAGACATAACCCTAAATACATTTTCTATGATTCCAATTATTAATAAATTTCAGACAAAACTTTTGGTAATCTAGAATATTTGGTATTATTATTTTAATTTAAATATAAAAATTCAAAGAATAGAAATCTCTGTTATGTAATTTAATTCTAGTATCAGCCAGTGTATGCCAATTGTTTTCCTTTCCACATGAATAAATCTAAAGAAAAACAAATGAAAAGAGAGATGGGGCCTAAGGAATTGGCAAATTGTACCATCGGTTGGTTCAAATGCAATGGACAAGACCGAAGATTGGGGAAGAATGAGATGTGGCATGAAGGTGTTGTAGTTGTCTCATTAACCAACAACAGTCATAGAGAGAGAGAGAGAGAAGTGATGTACATCGTTCATGAAAGGGGTCCATATCTCTTTATATTTCAATTTGATGATAAAATAACGTCAAATTCTCTATATATTATGACTAATAAATAAAGTTTAGAATATTATGAGGGTGAAAGAGCACACAACACCAAAGAATGTACTGTGACACCCACCAACATCTCGTAACTATAATACATATATATATTGTACTTACCATACCGACTAGGTTCCAAACCATACCGGGTTTATCATTTATTCTTGTCTCTTTGATTTTTCTTCCAATCTCTCTTGTCTCTCGGTTTTCTATTTATTTAGCTCTAAAAAATGTTCGATTGTTACTTGTTCGATATGGACCGATAGACATCCAAAAACGTGATTGAATGATTGGTATAGGGTTCTATATCAGTATATGTAGTTAAAAAAAATATATATTTATTTTAAATAATTATTCATATGAAAAAGAAAACTTAAAAGTTTGTTCATCCTGAAATAGATATATTATAAAAATCATGATTTTTTTTATGATTGTAAGGACTTTTGAATTCTTCATGGGTATTTCCACAACTCTTCATGGGTCAAAATTTTTTTGCACAATCTGTAGATATATAATATTTAGGCAGGCCAGTCAAATGTAAAATGTAATAATCTGACAAGATATTTTATATCATAAAACGTCTAGGATTGAACTGAATCATGTGTAGCAAAAGAAGAGTAAAGAAAGGAGATAATAACATCAACAAACACAATCTAAAAGCACATCACATTTATGAGAGTTTTTTATAACAAACTCTATCTATAAACCCATCACATTTATGGGTACGTTGATATGGATTTTTCTAAAGTAGGTGCGAAATCTAAATGAGCTTTTTTTGCAAGATGTTAAAAAGTGGGGGCACTAAATAATAATACAAAAAATAAAAATAAATTTGACATAAGTGTTGGAATATCTCAATTTTAAAGTCAGCATAAATGGATCAAAAAGATTAATTAATTGATGTAAGTTTTTAAGGTTGAGAGAGAGCAAGAAGGGAGAGAGAAAGAGGAAGAAAGAACATTGGAGAAATTGAAGAAAAAAAAAAGAGAGTGATAAATGTGAAGAGACAGAAGGGCACAGGACTTTTCTGCCCATTGCAGAAAAGATAGCCTGATGTGAGAGGTGATGAAATCATTTTGTAATCGATTGCTTTATGATTGCTCCTTTTCTTTTCCCAATCTATTTTTCTTTTAATTTTTTAGAGAGAGAGAGAGAGCAATTAATAACAAGTGAAAAAAAGAGATTTATTGTTGGGTTGGAATTTGGTTTTTTCTCTAAAGCTGTTAAAAAGTAGAAAGAGAGAAAGAAATGAAAAAAGTAAAATATTCAATAAACAAAAGTGCTTTTCCCAAAGCTTTTTTTGTTTTCCCTCTGCGTTCTCACTTACTAAATTATTATTAATATAATGGATGTAGTATTATTTATTTCTGACAATTCAAAAAAAAAAACAAAAGATAAAAAGTCAAGGGAAGAAAGAAAGCAAAAGTAAAAAAAGAAAAAGCTGCAAGATGATGAAGAAGGTATAATGACTAAATGATAATCGAATGCATGCATGCATTGCATTGTCCTATATATACACATACCACTCAGTAACTTTATACTTACTTTTGCTGACTCGCTTGTTTCAACCCTTGAATGCATTTACTTCTTCAATTCCAACTTCTTCTTTTAGCATTTACTTCACCAAGCAACTACTAGTATATATGTGTACATGCATGCATGTCAATCTTAACATGTGTACACTTTTAATACCACCACCACTCGGTAAGTTTTAAACTAAAGCTTTGTACCATTTAGCCAAATACTGCACAAGTGCGTCAGTAGAAAGAGAGTTAATGATCTTAAGTTCTTAACTGTGAGGTTTTGAACTTCCATTTCAAAACTAATTACCAAGCTAGACAATGAATGAAGAAGTAAATATATTTTCTATACTATAGTGTTCATCTCTAGCTACTTCGAATTTTAATACATTGTAAAGTTGGGTATTAAATTTGAACACAAAGATAAAAAAACGAAATAATTCCACTAGGGGTTGGGTCAGGCGTGTGCTTCATATACATTTTGAATAATATTTATAGAATGAAATAATTCCATTAGATAAATTAATTTTCTTTTATTGCGTTATAAAAACTAATTCTAGCTAGATCCGTCACTGTTTATAATTAGACAATCTCATCCTGAAGTAAATGGGAGCTGCTAAATTTTGGCCTGAACAAGTTTACGACTCGTGCTCGGGTCTAGTTCAAAATCTAAAATCATATAACACAACATAGATTAATGAGAAACAAATCCGAAAGCAACAAATTGATGTTGATGTACAAACAAAAACAGACAAGAAAACTCATGACAATGTAATTCTAAATTTTGGTCCGAGAAATCCACATATGTTTTGGACCCATGAAAAAAAAAAAAAAAAAAATAGCATTGAGCTTGGAGCCCATAAACTAAAATGGGCCTACTGAATGACCGTTAACAGGTTAAGGTTTCTAAAAAATTGTTTTATTCGATTCCACTACTTTGTTCGTTTTAAATTCCGGTTTAATACAACCGAAAGACAAAAAAACTAATGTTACTCCTTAAGAACATAGCAAAAGCTTGAGAACTATCACTTCCAGAAACAAATTTCAAGAGTTTATATCAATTATTGTTAAACAGAGAACACATGAGAAGTGTTTCATAATGAGGAAAGAGACAATAGAAGAATGGAAAATGAGCTTATGATATTAGAGATTCCTTGAAGCTCAAGGTTTCTTCTTTCATGGTTGCCAGATGATTGTGGATTCAGCAATCATGGAGGTCACAGTGTATGGATCCATGTTTGAAGCTGGCCTACGATCTTCAAAGTATCCTTTTTTATCCTTCTCAGTGTCCCGACCAACCCTAATGGATGCCCCACGGTTCGCCACACCCTGTTTAAATTACAAAACGGTTTAGGTTCATGGGATATGACTCATATAAGTGATCAATGATGATTGTTAATGAATAATACAATATAAAGTTCCGAACAAACCAAAACTATAGTATGTTCCCAAAGTTTATGAAATATAATTTTTTTTGTATAAAAAAACTGAAAGCTGAAACCAAACCGAGATAAACAAACAAGCAAACCAAACCTCGACCGTGAACTATAACCATATCAAAGCAATTGAGACTATATGAGGTAGGACATTGTACTAAAACCTGCAAATTCGCTATCTCTAAGCTAAGATGAGATAACTAGAATGATGCATGAAATAGTATAAAAGAGTGTAAAAGAGACTAATATCGCAATCTTTTGTTTTTTAAAACCGGTATGAAATCGCATTTTAGTAGATGAACAAGATTTAGTTTTCTATAATGAGCATTTGAACAAAATTGTAGTATAACGTGTGGATGATTGCGAAAATTCATGATCAATGTAAAGGAATCTTACCCATAAGAAAGTGTTGATATCGGCAGTCTCGTGTTTTCCAGTGAGACGACGCTCGTTGCCTTCCCCGTAAGCAGCAATGTGTTCCTTGTGACGCAACCCGAGCTTCTCTATTGCTTTCAAAATCACCTCGTACCCTCCATCTTCTCTCATTGACTTTGTACTACATAAAAACAAAACCCACATTTTAGATTTCAAAAACACAGAGAAGAAATCAGATAAAAACACAACCATAGCAGATAAACACACAAACCTGTAGTTTGTGTGTGCTCCTGCACCATTCCAATCTCCCTGAAGTAAGAAAAGAAAAATCATAACATTACAATCTTACAGAATCAATTGCTTTTTGATGATTTTAATCAGAACTAATGAGATACTATTTGAAAGTTTATTATAACAAACCGGAATTGGTTTAGGGTCAAGAGACAGAACAACTCCAGCCAACTCTGTGATCCTCTGTTTTTACATATCCAAGAAACAGAGTCATTATAACAGAGTAGATAAGAAACAGAGAAAACCCGAAAACCGGATCAATTAGCTTGACTTGCACTACACTACAAAGACCTAGGTTTTAGAGTGTGACGCAAGTCAAGATTGGTGCGGTTTTCGGGAAAATGGGGTTGAAAAAAAGTTTGTCTATAACGATCTAAATACCTCGAGGATGTAACGAGCCATCCAGACCTGATCGGCAGCAGCGATTCCAACGGTTGGACCGACTTGGAATTCCCACTGAGACCAGCACAAAAGATCAATTTAAGGGATTTCTTCTTGTTCCCAAACCAAACAATTAGATGATGAATCCGGAAGAATAAGAAGGAAACTAAACCTGGCCGGGCATGACTTCACCGTTAGTGCCACTGACATTGATTCCGGCGTAAAGACAGGCTTTGTAATGAGCATCTACAATGTCTCTTCCAAAGGCTTTGTCTGCTCCAACTCCACAGTAGTATGGTCCCTGTACTCATTGAGAAATATTTGATTTGATTTGATTTTTGTTTACTCCTTGAGCACAATCTGAAGTTTGGATTGAACGCCGGAGAAAGCTTGTACCTGAGGACCTGGGAAACCACCGACCGGCCAACCTACTGGCCAGTTGATATCCTTCTGCAGCAAAGTATACTCTTGCTCAATTCCATACCTGAATTTCATTAAAAAAAAAAAAAAAAAATCCATAATTAATCTAGAAAAGGGTATGTGTTAAATTTTGGATTAAGTTATAAAACCATAATTATTTTGTACAATACATCACACTAATCACCCCTAAAATCATGATTTGTAAAAACAAATAAATTCAGGACTAAAAAATTAAAAACAAAACACATATGATCACGAGTTGTAGTATAGTGGTTTGTGTTAATCACGCAAAGAATAGATGTAGGCACCAACCAAAGAGCATAAGTTTTAACCAATAAAGTCTGTTTGGATAAAAAAATTGCTTTAAAATAGACTTTTCACAGTCTTTAAAGTCATTTTGTCCTTCCATCAATATTTTAGTGTTATGTTATAGTGTCTTTTTGCGATATAGATATAGATGTAGGCACCAACCAAAGAGCATAAGTTTTTTCAACTATCATTGTATAGAATAGTTTTTAATTCTTTTTTTGGTCACCTAATCACGTTAAGCTTTATTCTTTCGTTCTAAGAAAACATATGAACTATGCCAAAATGATTAGTTTTGAAATAATATTTTACAAAATAAAATAAAATTTAAAGATGTATATTTATACGTACCATGTCTCCTCGGCGACAACTTTGGGGTCACTAAAGATCTGAGCCGCGGCATGCCTTTTGTTCGTCGGGATCGGTTCCCCGGCTGGAGTATATGCGTCACACATCACCTAATCCCCCAAATCAATCCCAAAATTTCAGATATATATATATATATATATATATATATATATATATATGTTATAAATTATCCTAATATGTATACATATCAAAGAGAGCGTTTATAAGAGTTTTTACAAGGATGTTGTTGCCTCTTCTGAATGGGTCTTTGAAGATAGCTTGAGGACTAGAATCAAACACATCAATAAAAATTATTAATCTTAAAAATTCAATTATTATTTGTTATTTGATTTTGATACATACTAGAGGATAACTTCACTGTCCTCCCCAGGAGCTTGTCCGGTACTTGAGCCGTCGTAGTTCCATTTAGGTAACTCCGATGGATCCTTCACTGGTCCTCTCAAAGTCTACAACACAAATCAACAACATATGATCATCATGATCATCATGATCATTTAAAAAAAAAATTAATTTATTGTTTTATGCTTTAAGAAAATGAAATAATAAAAACAAAATTATGAAAACATATAATCAATATTTACCCTGGCTTTGCTCCTCAAATCCAAGCCTGATCCACCAATCCTATTCATCAAATCACATAAAAATCAATCAAAATGTTCCATGATCAGTCCTGATAAAGTCTTAAACTTTTTGATCCGTATATATTAAAGACAGACACAAAAAACAAATCATATTTTTTTCAGACACAAACACAGAAGCAAAAAAGTCATACGGACCATATGTACTCGGCGATGATCTGGTCAGTGGATTCGGAGAGATCGAGATTGATCAAATCTGCGAGGGCCGACATTTTTTTTTTTGTTAGAGGAATCTGATGAACTCTGTTTTTGGTGTAAGACTAAAGAGACTTCTGCAAGTATTTTTATATAGGCCATAGGGAGAGAGATAGAGGGTTAGGTGAGTGCTTGACTTTGCTATGGAAAAATATGATTTTGGTAAAAAAACGAAGAATGCGTAAATATCGGGCTATTATTGGAATAAGATGTATCAGGAGATTCTGGTTTGATTCTATAGTTATTAAGATTCTACATTTACAGAATCTTTTTTTTTGTTGTTTTGTTTTGCTTGCTGGTTTTGCATAAAAACAGCCTGTTTTCTCTTGTATTTCTTTTTCTTTTTAACCATTTGTTTTCACATATTTAATTGTATTTTTTTTTTATAAAGTTGACCTGATATCATATAAGCTATTTTTTTTTGGTCAATGAAATTGCACATATTGTTTTTCATATATATAGTTGCCATATATATAAAATTGCTCATATTAGCTATTTGTTGGTCAATGAAATCTCAAAGATATCAATTACCAAACTTCAAACAACATGTATGTGTGGGTATTTGAATTTGAAAGAAATTAAATTTCTATAAAATTATAGTCTTATTCAATTATGTATTTTTGAATTTTATTTAATTCATCTATTATCCGATTTTGAATTTGCTGTTATTCTTTCAAATTATATAAATTTAATTAGTGTTATTTTAATTTATCTATTTTTCAATCCTATTAAATGTCTAGAACTTGTAGCCTAGTGGTTTTTGCTAGTGCTGTCACTGTGACACCGCCTGAGTTCGAACCCAGCTTAATGCATATTATTGTTGTTGACAAAAAAATATATTAAATTTTACTGTTATTTAATTTTGCATTTTATTTCATGCCATTTTATTTAGAAAGAATAGAATTTCAATATTGCGGAAAAATATTTGTCTGTTGTTTAGATGTAATTTTAACCCCATAAAGAGTTTTATAATACTTATCAATTCTTTTACATTCTTTCAAATTCATATATTGAATAGTACTCCCGTAATTTTGCCCCAAATAAAAGATGTAGTATCATACATATCAAAAATAGAAAGATAACATATCAATATAATATATCTTAAGATACAATTCCGCTATTTTGGATTTGTATATGAAATATTCTTTTTCAAACATTCTTTTTTGCTTTGAATTTTCTTTTGTATCTGATATATTTTCCATTATTCTTTGTATATGAATATCTGAAACCCGAATGGATCCGATCCAAACGGGTATCTGATTGCCCATGCCTATTCAAAATTGGTAAAAACTTTCTCTGAAGCTAATCGTGATTAAAATCTTGGTTATGTTTTGACTAATGTTAAAGTTAATGTTAATCTTTTGCTTGTTGTAATCTTATTTAAACCCTTTTGAGACAATGCTCTTTGTATGCCTTGCTTGATCTTTAATATAATTCTCTTGAACAATATAAAACCAATATATATATATATATATATATAATCACTGATAATTTCAATTAGAAAAACAAAGATACTATAGATGATAAAAAAAAATGGTCTCATAAATCGTGGTGTGCCATGAAAAGCTTCCACTGATCTATCTCGTGATAAAACTTTATATTTCAAAAGATTCTTATCTTAAGGAAGCTCTCACAATCTCTCACGCTCTTTGTTACGCACGGGTATGTGACGCGCTTTGCTCTTATTGATTTCAAAATTGTGTAAATATATTCAAATTTACAAATAATATATAATATTCTGCTATTTCCTAGAATTGTCTAGGAAAATTTTGTTACCTACAAAAAAAATATCGAACTCATTTATATTCAGAATAACAAAAGTAAATAGAATGTTCGTAGATAATTGTGAATCGAAGTGGTAGGTGACAAATATTTTCAGCTATCAGAAAAATTGTGGATGTAATTTGTTAACGTATTTTGTGCATTTGGTTGACGTACAAACCAAAAAAAAAAATATCAAATCAAAATGGAAGATGAATAATTGTAAGTTATTAGTTATTGATCACGAAACTCCTAAAGGTTTGATCATAAGTTTGAGGGCTGACTTGCGTATTTAGCCCCCTAATATAGCTAGTAAAGTCGACACGCCCCACAGTATTTGTCTGCCTTGATTTTGCCTTGTACTTAATTTCTCTTCCCTTATTTTTTAGGTGAAAAATAAAGAGAAATTAAGTAGAAGGCAAAATCGAGGGAGGTAAATACTGTGGGGCATGTCAGCTTTACTGGCTATACTAAAGGACTAAATACGAAGTCAACCCTAAGTTTGATCCTAAACTTCTACAAACTCTAGCTTGACATTTATGCAAAGAAATTTTCAAAAAAAAAAAAAAAAACATTTATGCAAAGAAAAAAAAGCATATAAGTAGACAAAAAATTTATTAATGTACTTGTCCTTTGTGGTTGAATATATTATTTGTAAATTTCAGTTGAGGAAGACACGCCATTATCCAATCAATTCACTATATAAAAAATCTAAAAGTTTTAAAAATAAATGGTAGAAAAAGACTATTTTTCTCTGTATCATAATATAGATCTGCATCAAAACGAAAATATTTTAATTTTCACAGTACTAAAGTTCTAAACGTGAACAGACATAATTAAGCATATTCAGTTGTTAATTTATTTTAAAAGAGATTTAAAAGTTCAAACCAAAAATAAAATAAAAATTATTAGTGTAACTATCATGTTCTCATTATGCTATTAGATTAATTGAACAACCAATTATTGCGCCGATGAGTCATTTCATCATGGTTCCGTTGCCATGAGGCCCATGACTTTAGCTATTTTGTATTTATGTCAACTTTTTCTGACTTTTAAAAATTATAGATGCATAAAAATTCGAAAACTCTTAATCTTCATTGGTGGGAAAGTCCTATCATGTGATCACACATAGTCCCAACTTGTATTTTGATAGTGATAATAAGGTGGACCAATGGGTTGCTGTATCATTCTAATGACATGTACTTTTGTTCCTTTCTTCCAACTACTATTAATCTTAAAACCAAAAAGATATTATTAATTTTTCCCAAATCATATAATATACACAACTATCAACATAACTGTAAAACAAATAGTCTGCATTTTAGTGTTATTAAAGAGCTTTATGTTGAATTACGTGTATACCATATTAATTCTACCATTCTGGCCCGCTTTATGTTCACATCAATATTTTTGGATCTACCTACCACTGAACCATTAATTTTAGTCTTTAATCCAAAACAAGATCAAATTTATGTAGATTGATTATTTGGTGTTACTGTTTTTTAATACAGTAGATGTTTAGAGTGTTTTCTTGGGGTCCATTTTTTTATTATTTATTTATCTCAATTTCTTTAAACTTCTTAAGAATGCGAGGAGATGTTTTGAATACTAACTGAAGTGATACTTCGTGGATATTGGGATATGCAATTGGTGAAACCCAACGTGCAAGAAAGCATTAGGCGATATGTAGACGGTAATTTAGAGTGATTTGGAATGATTTAGAATCTAGTACCTAGAACGTCTAATGGGAACATAAACGAAATTGTAGGCGGTCTAAGTGCTTACAAAATTAATTTAGTATATTACATACATATAATCAAATATAAGAAATAACATTATTTATAAATAACGAAATTCATTTTACAAGTATTATAGTTGTTTTATAGTATAATGTATCAAATATCATGATATTACTTAATTTATTATTATAATATATTATTTTTAGATGGTTTAGAAAATAATCGTCACGGTTTATAAGAATCTAGCGCCTAAACGGTGTCTAGCAAGACCAACGTGTAGAATGCTTTTTAGAACATTGGTGATACCCAAATGCTAAGTAACATTAATAAACAAAGTTGTACACGAAAAATATGTATCTATAAAAAAATTGATCATTATTTATTATATCTAGAGCTATTTGAAGTAGGTCACACTCTTTCATGTTAGTAGATAATATTTTCGAAAAAGTACATGACATAAGATAAACTATTTTAGAACTTTGTAACGTCAGTTTATGGTAGTTGGATTATCAAAAAGATCGTCTCAAACTATTTGTAAATTTTTTACAAAATTTTCATGAGAATATATATTAATCTATTATAAAGAAAATCAAATGTCCCATCTTCAACTTTTCTAAAAGGAATTTTGTTATTAATTTTTAAGAAGATTCTATTCGATTGCTCTAACTAATTGTACATAACTACAGACTGTATATAGTAGACAGTTATGACTAATCTTTTCTTCTACATCAAATGGGCTTCAATTAATAGTTAGATAAGAGCCCGTTCTTATTAGTTTATAACTTGGTACAAACTTGTTTCATGGGTTTGTATATTTGTATTCCAAAAAATTCTGTATCGGGCTTACTTACTAAAACATTCGTCATCTGAATATCACTAGAGTGTAGCCGGAATTAAAACATTGGGCCACCAATCCCAACTGTTTGATTGTTTGGTCGAACCGAAATCTTAAGTTCTACATATATCGAGAATCTATAGTAGGGTTTGTTATTTTATACTCCAAACTTTTTTAGAGCCGGGCCTGACAACTTGCATACATGATACAACATACACTCTCAAATCTCTCAAACCCCCAAGACTCCTCTCTCCTTAAGACAAGTCTTAAAATTTTCAGAGCGAGGTCTACATGCATAAAGTGCTTTTTTTTAAGTGATATATCCTTCCAAAATTAGTTTTTTATTCTCTCTCTAGTACTCCGTTTATACCATTTTATATGATGTTTTTAAGAATATTTTTGACATTTAGATTGTGACAAGTATCAATATTTACAAAATATGTAAGAGATAAGATATGATATAAAATATATTTTGAATATTTATACGGGTCATAATTTAGATTGTGTCAAGTATCATAATTTAGATTGTGACAAATATCAATATTTACAAAATATATAAGAGATAAGATATGATATAAAATATGTTTTGAATATTTATACGGGTCGTAATTTAGAATAAAATTGCATAGGCCATAATTGTACCGGTTTTCAATTTTCAAAATCTAATGTATTTATATTTATAAAAATGATTTCTTATTTTATATGTAATGAATGAGCGATGTTATTCATAAATTTTTTGAATATTTGTATGCGTTACTTTATAGATCTACTCACTATGTAATACGGACTATCAAATTTAAAATCAAGTTTCTTTACGTTAACACAATTCATATGTATTCAATTATTTATTTATTCACATTTTAATGCGGATTATGGAAAATGACAAACCGATCTTTAGACACAAAAAAGAAAATATATCATATTTTCTAATTATCATTACAATACGGAGACAAGTTAGTATAAGAAGATAAAAATATTAAGATTTTATAGGTAATTAATTAGATATGATATTAAAATATGTTTTAAATTTGTATGTGAGTCGTAATTTAGAATCTAATAGCATTCGTCATTTAGTTATAATTAAGGGTTGTAAATTTTTAAAATCTAATTTATTTACATCAATATATTCTTATGAATAAAACCGTGATTCGTTATTTTATATATAAGATATTCATTTAGAGTTTTAAATATTTGTACGGATTGTAATTTACAATCTAATCTATCAAAATTATAAGGATTGCCAATTTTAAAATTTAATACATTTATATCTATAAATGTTTTTAATTATTCATCTGCATATTAATGCATGTCAGCATGAAGTAGCTTGTTTCCCATCGGATCAAATCATCATACTCATATAACTAAGTGGAAACTATTAAACTTATGTAGGGTAAAAAAATAATTAAAAGACAGAGTAGGTTAAATTAAATTGTGCAATACACAATACTCTCTCTAATGAAATTAAATACTCTCTAAATTTTACCATTCGGTCAAAGTTGATGATAAGAATTTACTTGAATCTTATAGGGACCCAATCTTATATATCAAACGATTGATTAGCTAAAATAATAAGTATATCTACACATATAAATTACAAAGATAAATGTTCTATAGATTGTACATTATTATAACGATTTAGTAGCTAAAAGGCTAAGTATATATATTATACTGTAGTAAAAAAATAGAAAGATAATCTTCAGTTGATCCCATTTTTATTATTTTACTTAGTATTGCTTTAAAATAAAGAAAAAAAATATTACAGAAAAGATTCTCTAGGTTTCTGTAAAAAGATAAAAATCAACAATTAACTTTTTCTTTCCAATTCATTGCTAATTAAAGTCTGTCTCCTTTCTCTCTCTCCTGCTTCATCTTCTCCTCATAGCCGGCGAGACAGAGAGAGAGAAAAACAGAACACATAGAGAGAGAGACAGTGCTGAAAATCTTGTGAAGAGGATTTTCTTCCGACATTTTTCTCTTTCCAAACCACTGTTCGGAAACAGACAAATATTTCCCCGTAAAAAGCCCATCTCACAGAGAGACAGAGATTTCAGTGTTGAAGTTGGAAAAGAAGAAGATGACGAACAAGACCAGTTCAGGTCTCACCATCTTCTTCTTCTCTCTCTACCTCATTTCCGTTACCTCAGATCTAGAAGCTGATCGAAGAGCACTAATCGCTCTCCGTGACGGAGTCCATGGCCGTCCTCTGCTCTGGAACCTCTCAGCACCACCGTGTACTTGGGGAGGAGTCCAATGTACTTCGAATCGTGTGACAGCACTTCGATTACCCGGTGTTGGTTTATCAGGTCCTTTACCAATCGCCATCGGAAACTTAACAAAGCTCGAAACTTTATCTTTCCGATTCAATGCTCTTAATGGTCCCCTCCCTCCAGATTTCGCTAACCTAACTCTCCTCCGGTACCTTTATCTCCAAGGCAACTCTTTTTCTGGTGAGATTCCTTCGTTTCTCTTCACTTTACCTAACGTGATCCGGATCAATCTTGCTCAGAACAACTTCTCCGGTCCGATCCCGGATAATGTCAATTCAGCGACCCGGTTAGCTACTCTTTACTTGGAGGATAATCAGTTAACCGGTCCGATCCCGGAGATTAAGATTCCGCTTCAGCAGTTCAATGTCTCTTCCAATCAGCTTAACGGGTCCATTCCGGATCCGTTGTCGGGTATGCCCAAAACCGCTTTTGAAGGCAACTCGCTTTGTGGGAAGCCGTTAGAAGCTTGCTCCGGTACCGGAAGCGGTATTGTGATACCGGGCAAAGGGAAGAGTCATAAGTTATCTGCCGGAGCTATTATCGGGATTGTGATTGCTTGTTTCGCCGGGCTTCTCTTGCTCTTCTTGCTCTTGTTCTGTTTCTGTAGGAAGAAGAAGAAAGAGGAGAATGTTCAATCGAGGAACATTGAAGCAGCTCCTGTTCCTGCTTCATCAGCTGCTGTAGCTAAGAAATCTGCGGTGGCTAATGCACCACCTCCGGTGGCCAACGGTGGAGCGGAAAGCGGTGCGGCCAAGAACCCTGCAGTGAGTAAAGATCTGACGTTTTTCGTGAAGTCGTTTGGCCAATTTGATCTGGATGGGTTGTTGAAGGCTTCTGCGGAAGTTCTTGGTAAAGGAACGTTGGGATCATCGTATAAGGCGAGTTTCGAGCACGGATTAGTGGTGGCTGTGAAACGATTGAGAGACGTTGTGGTACCTGAGAAAGAATTTAGAGAGAAAATCCAGGATCTTGGATCTATTAGCCATGTTAATCTCGTCACATTGATCGCTTATTACTTCAGCCGTGATGAAAAGCTCGTTGTTTATGAGTACATGTCTAGAGGAAGCTTGTCCGCCCTTTTACACGGTAAAAACTCTTTTCAATGTTTACAATTTCTCGATTTCGATTGTTTAGTGATTGTAGCTTAGTTAATGATCGAACTCTTTGGGTTTACAGGGAACAAAGGAAGTGGTAGGAGTCCACTGAATTGGGAAACAAGGGCTGCTATAGCGTTGGGAGCCGCGAGAGCCATTAGTTACCTTCATTCTCGTGACTCAACAACATCTCATGGCAATATTAAATCTTCAAACATTCTCTTGTCTGAATCCTATGAGGCTAAAGTCTCCGACTACTGTCTGGCGCCTATGATCAGTCCTAATTCTACACCTAATCGTATCGATGGTTACCGTGCTCCTGAAGTGACCGATGCTCGCAGAATCTCCCAAAAGGCTGATGTTTACAGCTTCGGTGTTCTCCTTCTTGAATTACTCACGGGTACATACCACACACATAGAAAGAAACCATAGATCTTGAAAACCGCATTTTCGATCAAATGTGATTTGAAATTTTGCATTTCTTTTTGTCTTGCAGGGAAATCTCCAACGCATCAACAGCTACACGAAGAAGGAGTGGATTTACCGAGATGGGTTGCATCGATCACAGAACAACAATCACCATCAGATGTGTTTGATCCAGAGCTCACAAGGTATCAAACAGAGGGTAATGAGAACATGATCAGGCTTTTGAAGATCGGTATAAGCTGTACGGCTCAGTATCCGGATAGTCGTCCTACAATGCCTGAAGTCACGAGGCTCATTGAGGAGGTTTCTCATTCATCTGGTTCACCAGGTCCTGTATCTGATTGATTTTTTTCTTCTTTACGAGTTGGGGGTCTAAATTGATCCATTTCGAAATTGTTTGGTCTAAATTTGTATTTCTTTAAATAGTTTGTTTGGTGATTCTTGAAGTCAGTTGAGACTTGAGAGATACTTTGATGATTCTTTTTTTTTTCTTGTATTTTTTTTTTTTTTATAGTTTTGAGAATTTCATAGGTTCCTATATGATTGTATGAGTGTGAAAGAAAAATATTTCTCTTTTTTAAAAAAAAAAAAAAAAAAAATTGGCAGCCCAACAAATCTAAATTCAGTTAATTCAACTGTATTCCATGAAAGCTATCCACTATTGATCCTTTCTTTCTAACTAAACAAAGTATAGGGCTTGTTTGTAGCCTAGTGATTTGTGCTAGAGCCGAGTACTGTATGTAATAAAACGTAGAAGAGAAAAAAAAAAATTCTAATAAATAGAAAGAACACGAGTTTGACAAAAAAAAAAAAAGAAAGAACACGAGTAGATTGACCAATTAAAAGAAAAAATTAAGGTGGCAAACTATGATAATTTTGATTAATGATTGGTCCTCTGTCCCAACTACAGCCAATTATAAAATGTCAACGACACATATTTTGATGTCTTTCTTCAATTCCAAGTTTTAGTTTTTGGAAGTGACTAAGACTTAATATCTAAATACATATAATACAGATACCATAAAATAAATAGGATATTAGGTAATGGGTCTATTCAGGTTTCTTAGATAAATCTATCAAGTTTAGTCCCCACAGTTCAAATTCGAATTCAGAAAATTTGGTAAAGGCCATTAAATTAAAAGTTTATTCGTCTTTCCTTTAAGCTTTAAAGTAAATCTCAAACGGCTCTCTTTAAGAGTAATGACAGAAGAAGTAATATTTTACGATAATATATATATTTAATTGGTCGAATGGTAAATAAAAAATGTTAGTTAAGAATTAGTTGTGGATTTTGGTTTAGGATGAAAGTTTAAGCGAAATCGATGGAAATTGTGATGATGCCCCCATTGTTTGGTCGATCTTGTTAAATTTGATACCATTAAAGTTACATCAAATATTATATCATAATCAAACTAACCTAACTAGACTTGTTGGTCATAATGATTACTAATATACTTGTTGGTTACAAATATTTTTGATGTCACTTCCTGTGAAAGAAGAATATAGCGTCTCATTCTTATGTACATGAGGTAGACTGCATAACTACAATTAAGGGTTAATTAAGTATATTTAATGTCACTTGAGCTGATTTAGGTGTATGTAAAATTTATATTGTTGGAATCCACATTTTTTAAAAATCAAATTTTATCAAAGCTTAACCTCCACTAATTGGGGAAGGTATAAGGGATAAAGAGCAGTTTTTGTTAAGAAATCAGGTAAAACGTTTGATGTTGAAGAAACTTGGAAGAAACAAATAGAATGAAGTAGGACTAATCATTTCGGATCTAGCAATCTGACTCTAAAATTATTCATCCTAAATTATTCGATGAGGATAACTAATGTTACTCGTTTCAACAAGATCGGTTAATTACCGAAATACTTGATTATCCGTTTGGGTATTAAGAAAAATAAATAATATACGGATTATATATTTTGACGATAAGTATATGATGTTGTTATGATTTTTTCAGAATTATCCTCTTATTTCAATTTTTTTTTATTTTGTAAAATTTATGTCAAAATTCTAAAATTTATATTCAGTCTATCCAAAGTACACGACCAAATTTATAATTTAACTATGGAAATATCCTTAGCCGTAATTACCCGCCCCTTATTCAAAATTGCATGACCCTTACCGTAAGAAGGTCCTCTACTAAGCAACATTTGTCACTTATAAGAGAATCTTCAGCTCATTTACCACTCTATTCCTCGTGAGCAGTATGAGAAGAGAACATAAAATCCAAAAATACATTAACTGAAGATAATCCAACTTGAGTTACTAGCGACAAAATTAATTTTTGAGGGCGAGTGTTTCCGCTACCAGTGCTAAAGGGAAGAATCATTTATAAACCTAATATATGGCATATAAAGACGTCACTGAAGCTCAAAGTATTCATCTGGAAGATCAAAACCAATCACTACCAGTGACCATGAAGTTAGCTATGTAGGACTACGATTTCTACGTTATGGCAAAAACTGAACAAGGGTTTGAGCCAAGAACTCCGATTAAGGGTTTGAGGTTCAATTTTATTTGAGCATAAGATTTATGGATCAAATTTTTATTGTAACGGGTCTAATATAAAAAGTCATAGTATGTTGAATAAGGGTTTATGTAGAAACCAAAATCTTCCATAGTGGAGAGATTACTTCCATATGTGTGACATGTCCTTCACTTTGAAGATACCATTTCCACGAACCTCGTATTTTATAGAGAGATCGATTTCACCATCTTCCTTTCTAAAGGAAACATCTCGTTCGACCTATCTTTTCTTTTGGAAAACAATGTTTTTAAAAGTTTAACGTTAAATGTAGTTTGAAGTTTTGACGCGAGACTTTAATAACTGAAGAACTAGCATAGCTTCAGACACTATTATGAATGTAATCCTGGTTATTTTCTAGAATTTTAGCCACCTATTTTATTATTTATTTAATATTGTTATTTGTATCTGCGTAAAAAATGAGAATTATATGTTGGTAATAGGTTCCAATGTTCCATGCTTCGTATTTTAATTTTGGTAATAAAAAAAAAAAGAGTAGAAACTACAGACATTATAAGAAGTCAAGGCATGATATGTTGCCAACTGAAGTAATAATCGACATCCAAAACAGTTGATAAGTGTCTCGTTGGTTGTAGCATTTATTGTGGAATTTAATGATGTATTACATGTTGTTAACTCTAACTAGCTTCTAGTTTTCTGTATGCGAGGAAAACATTAAGTGTTTCGAATTATTATCGACTTAAGAAAGTATAATAGGTCAAGCAACTGTAGAGACCATGACTGGACGAGACAAACCCACATTTTCTGAAAATTGATTGATATAAAAATGGGTCAACCATGCACTTACATATCAATATATCATAAACTATACTTATACTTGGTTAGTAAGAGACTAGTTTCTAATTAAAAAAAAAAAGGAAGACTATTTTCATAATATTTTTCACGAGAAAAATATTTGTTGTTTATGGAGATTTGAAATCCAGATTTATAGTTTATGGTTTATAATAATGATTAAAAAAAAAAAAAAAAACACAACACAACACAACGGAGATTACATACAAATGCAATGGTTTAGGCCAGTGTCTTTTAAATAAACAAACATCAAATATGGTACTTTTTGTGATAACGGTGGTATTTTATGTTTGTTAGATTTAATATTAGAGTATTAGTTGTTGATCAGTTTTTAAGGTGGCATAGATCATTTTACACCTAGTCAATGTAGTCATGGACTCATACACAGCAGTTTTGCTCTTGTTCTAGCTCATATCCATGTGGGTTCACATGCTAATGTATTATATATTAAATCTTTATTTTATTGTTACAAATGTCTTTGCCCAACAAAATGCCACATATCTTATCTTATGCTTACTCTGTCAAATCCATATAAAAATGTATCAAGCCTTTACAACTTGTGGTTCATTTTCTTATAATATTATAATTTTGACTTTGGCCAGCTCATAGAAATCACTCACCATTTATTCCTAATTTAATTTTAGTACAAAGTTTGTTTGAACATGGTTGGAAAATATGATAATCAATCATTTTATCACATAATTTTTTTTGAAAAAATCATATACGATAATTTAGGAACACTATACAGACTAATAATTCATGATCTGGAGAATTAATTAATTGAGGTTCCATCAAATGTTCGCCAACAAAAAAATAATGATAAACACATATTCCAAACGAAAAAATTAGTCTAACACAAACAGAGAATTTTAATTAAACCTATATATATAAATAATATTTTAAGTATTATAATTTAGAGAAAATAGTCTGTGTAATTTAACCAGTTCTAGTATAAACTACTGATTTATTCTATTTTTCTTTTTCATATTTTGATCAAAGATTTTGTGAACAATCCAATCCATTTTCAAATTTCCAAATTTTGTGGTGGAAATGAAATATTTTATAAGATATATATGCATTCAAAATTTCAAATATAATAATAATATTTTATAGATTCATTTTTTCGAAGGAAACCCAATAGTACTTGTTGAAGTAAGTTTGAAATTATAAACATGTACACAAACCCACTATTAAAATAGCTGTGGTTTTTACTGCATGCGTGGTTTTTTGGATTTTTTTTTTTTTTCTTTTTGTTTTCTTTTAACGTGAGGGATGATCATATGGACTAATACTATTAAAGAAAAAAAAGGGTCATACATAATGCTATTAAAAGATAATTAAATTTAGTAAATATTATATCTACACTGCATTTATTATAGTTGTCAATCAATAAATATAAATGAGAAATACTATTGAATACCACACTTAAAAAAAAAAAATTCTAAAATAACTTTTTCTAAAAATAACTTTTTATATTTAAATTTTTGAAATATAAAAAATACAAATTCATACTTTATGTTTTTGAGGTTTGGGTTAACTATTTATGGTTTAATTTTGAAAGATTAAAATGGGTTAAAATGGTATTTAAAGAATTTTTGAGAAAATGATCGTATTTTTGAAATTCTCCCAATATAAATTATATATATTCCATATTACTTATTTTTCTCATCATTTAAACATTATTCCGCAGTTCTTTTAACTAACCGCACCATTTAATATATACCACATTTTAAACCGTACCGCACTTATTCCGCAGTTAATATAAACCGCACTTCAAACCGCACCGCAAACCGCTTTTACCAAATTCCGCACCGCAAACCGCTGTCACCATTCGGAGCCTAAGTAGTCAAAATAAACATGTATATTTAAAATTATAAACTGATTTATTTATTACAAAACTGATGTTATCGTTCTGTATTGTCCGCGCCGTTTACAATTATATCCTGGAAATGGACTACAATATTTTATATGAAACTGTATTTCTGCCTCTAACCCATGAAATGGTTGAATGGTTCATGGATTTTATTTTACACTCTTAGTAAATGATGCATGTATTAAGTATTATATAGAGAAAGATAAAAGAAAAGAAACTTATACCTCATTCCTCATATGACACTCTTAATATGATGCATATGTAGCATATACATAGGTCTTGAATGGAAACGTAAGATTTGCGGATTGTACGTAGAATAATTATTTTGTATTTTACCATTCGCATTTTATTATAAACCGCACCTATTTACACTGTTTTATATGAACATCCGTAATACTATTCAAACCACACCGCAAACAGCTTTCACCTAATTATCCACCACAAACCGGGGTCACCATTCATAGCCATAGTAATAAAAGGCTTATAAATTCGTGGTCTTTTTCTGAAAAAAGAATATATTAAAAGTTTTGGTTGAGACCGACAGGGTATAGAACATGGCCACCTCATGGAGACAGGATTGGACGCGGTTTCACTCCAACGCCAATATCATCATGCCATTTTCTAAACAACCAACAGTAATTAAAGACACTGGGAATAATTGGTTTATATTTAACGATATATCCTAAATTCATCTTTAACTATGTCATGGATTAATGGGCTTCATTCTTCTTCTTTGATTGGGCCAGAAGTTTGTTGGACCTATTTGGTTATAAGGTTTAATTGGGCCAAACATAACCAATAACAAAACATCCAGATACCTAAGGATGAACCTGCCTGTTTATGTAGAAAATGCACAAGTCCTAGCCAAAGCTGTGATGCTTTTCCCAACTGAAGAATCACACTACTTTAACTCCAAACTTTGTTGTTTTCCTCTAGAGGACATCCAACTAAATAGATTGTTTCCACTAATTTGGTTAATGGAAGTAGATATTGCATTATAACCCAAATATAATACTCAAAATATGTATAACATCGAATATGTTTACCATAGGGCATGCAAGTCGAATATAATAGAATTATAGAATTGGTGCAGGGCTTGGTTCTGTTTCTCTCAACTCACATAAACTCTTCCATCTCTCTCTATAAAAAATCTGGTAATCAATCACTTGCATTCTTTGAAGTATCATTTTTTTCTCTCATGTGTGTTTGTGAGTAGCTCTTTATTTATCTTGTTATCTGCATCTCTTTGTAATCTCAACTTATAAACTCTAAATGATATCCTCTTTTGAAGAGAATAGAGAAATTTTTTTTAGTAAAAAATTAGTTTTTAATATTTGTAAAGAATGGTTACATGGCTCACACCCACACGGTAAATCCCATTTTAGTGATTTCACTAATTAAAACACTGGACATGCATACATATACATTTTTACTGTATATATATTGAGATTTTTGTACCAAAAACTAAATCAATAGAGAATATTAAGTCCAAAAAAGAAAAAGAAAAATCCAAATGAGTAATGTTAGACGCATTTTGGCCAGTTGACATGGGAAATGAGTTCGAATTCCATTTGGCGCAGCATCAGCATCATGGCATGTTCTGAATTTGAAAACTTTTAAAGGTAATTTGTACCAAAGCAAGTTGTATAAGCCCTGACCCTTTAAGACCTTTTTTTGTTTTTGATGAATGTGTCCATCTCTAAGATTAATCATCGGATAATATAAATCAAATGAGATTGATCTAAGTTTTAGCCTTAGACCCTTCTAGTCGGAATGATTTCAAGTCCTGATATTTTTAGCTCGATTATGACTAATTAATCACTCAGAACTACATTGAAAAAAGAAAAAGAAAAAACAAGTGAGAATTGTAATATCTATCAATTAGATAAAATTATTCAGAATGGGAAATTTAGTTTCGTGAATCCACATTTAATCTAACTTAATTTTTGGTTTTTTGTGAAAATAAAACTAAAGTGTTATTAAATAAGACAATTTGTTTTAAGAACCTCTTAGTAATTTTTTTGTTTCGAAAAGATAGTTTTGTGGTTGAAAATCATTAAGTATGAAAAAAAAAATTGGTTTCATATCTGGTAGCTATACAAGCTTAATAAATTTAAAGGAAAGAAACTCTCCTCTACGAACTTTGTAGTTAGAATTATCTTTTGTAAATTATCTGTTACTGCCAACTTAAATATAATTCTATGATTTCCCTTATATATTCTGTGATTATAAACTTTAACAATGAGTATAATAATGATTGATTTAGAGGGGGGGGGGGGGTCTCATGTAACAAACTTTCACATTTTCTTCTTCTACCTTATCAATCTCTCTCAATAGGTAATACAAACGTAATACTATGATACAGATGACGTCATGGATATTGTGACATTTGTGTTGTTGACATTTGGCACCAAATGCAAAATCCACCTCTTAGTGCTAACAGAAACTCCCCAATCACACTTAAGAAAGTAAACTAGTACTTTTGTTTCTTCTACTTTGATTTTCAATTATGAAAATTTGAGTTTTTGGAGACATAAGCAAAGACAAATGATAATGGATAATGAGGTGTTTCTGTCTCAGGATAAAGAGTTTTGCGCGTTACCACACGTCTCCTAAACCCATCAAGTATCAACTTTCTATTTTCCTTATACCATATATTGCTTAAGAAATATACTTTTAATTTTTTTTTTCAACTCCCATAACATTGAGTTTAATTCCTAGCAACAAAATCATTGACCTATACATTTTCACGTAATTTTATATTTCCTAGTCAGTACTGATTCTGAGATTTATGAAGTCTTAAACGAAAATGGTACAAATATATTTGGGAATTCGGCCCAAAAAAGCCTGTACTTTGCCAAACTTGCCAAAAAAAGCCTGAACTTTAGAATGGCTGAATAAAACCTGAACTTTGCATTGACTTATCAAAATAATCACAAACTTTGCGTTGACTTACCAGTATAAACCTCCGTTAAAATTTTCTGTTAACTAGTTAACCGCCGTTAACGACAACCGTTAGTCACAAAACGACGTCGTTTTGAGCTACATGAATTCGGCAAAAAAAAAGCCTGAACTTTGCCTAACTTGCCGAAAAAAGCCTGAACTTTGTCAAACTTGCCAAAAAAACCTGAACTTTTTGAATCGTACTAAGCTTTAATTTGTGGCCCCAAAAACGACATCGTTTTGATCTCTATTAA
>OVAF01001266.1:0-24096 GCA_900406245.1 Odontarrhena argentea | reverse complement strand
GTTCAGGTTTTTTTTGGCAAGTTTGGCAAAGTAGAGGTTTTTTTTGGCCGAATTCCCTTAAAATATATGATATATATAGCTAGAACATTAAAATACAAAGGGTAAATATCAAATAATTGGTTAGTTTGCATAAGTTTATAGAACATCTTATATATATCTTAGAAGCCTAATCAAGGAGCACAAAGTAAAAATAGTTATACAAAAACACACATAGATGACTAGACATCCATACACAAGTGTCTATGGTGATAAATTCAACGAATAACAGTGGTTCATTTAGATCAAACGTAAGAAGAAAATCGAAACCATTAGAAGTACCCCACGACAGAGACAACTAAATTTTGTTAATTTATTCTATATGCATCTTGCGTCGTCTATTTAAATAAAAGAAAACTTATATTCTTAATCAAACTCGGATTCAATCAATCATCGGAATTTATTAATTTTGTTTTAAAATTCTTTAAATTCTTGAGACCTTATAAACTGAACACTTTGTCCAAATAAGAAGAGATCAAAGTTTTCTTGTGGAAAGAAAGAAAGAAAGGAAAACACACAAAGAAGCTAAATGGCGTATTCAACAAAACTTTGTCTTCCTCTTAAAACACCATGTCTTGTTTCAAGAACAGTAAGATCAAAGACTTTGATGCTTCAACAGAGTCAAGTTCAAGTCAAGCAAGTCACAGTTTCACAGCCTCCTCCTCAGCCCATCAGATACTCTCGCAAGAACACTGTAAGATTTATTGATTTTTTTTTCTAAATTCCTGGAGAATTCAGACACAACCCATTTGGGAAAATCTGATTTTTTTGATCTTTCTGTTGGAATAGGTCTTTGAAGATCCGATACAAGGGATCATATGTTATACTGATGATAATGGAGAAGTTATATGTGAAGGATACGATGAAGGTCCTCGTTGTCCCACACAGAGTCCAGTGGTAGCTTCTCTCTCAAGGTATGATAAATCCCTTATCTTAAAGTGGATATAATTAGATCAATCTTTTGTTGAATTTGGTTTATGAAATAATACAGAGAGGTGGAGATTCTTGATCTTCTACAAAGAAGTTATCAGGAGTTGAGAGATGTAGACAAGGATGAAGGTCAAAGACAGAGAAATGCTTCAGAACAAGAGCTAATGATGATCAACTGGAGCAGCTTTGAATTACTCTAAGTCTCTCCTTTTTTTTGGGGTCAGAAATCAAAAATCTGTTCTCTCTTCAAGAAAAGCCTCTTTGAATAAGAATGTACAGAACCAAAATAGGCTGTGAAAGAAGCAGCGATTTGCTTCTTTCTTATTTTCTCTTTTGTAAGAACACAAAGAATGAATATATGTCCAGATTTCTGATTTCAGTACATTCCCAGAAGCAAAATATGTAAGAAAAGAATCACATATACACATATATAAACTCCATTCCTTTGTACAGATAGGATAAGATTGAAATAATCTCACATCTTTCTGAGGAAATTTCAGACACTCTCCTAAATATCTACTTAAATAACGACCCAGATCTAAAAAAGACGCAAAACAAAATCGACAACTTAGAGAAAACCAATCTTCCCAAAATGAATCACAAGCCAAAGAATAGTGTGTTCCCAAGTGCAAAAATCTATACAAGACAAAAACTTACAAAAGGGCTCTTTACATCACTCTGCTTGTGTACCTGCTTGAGAGGTTTCTTCTGGTTGATCAGACTTGGTGGAGTTGTTCGGAATGGCATTAGGCGGAGACCATTGATCAGGGACCATGAGGAAGTAAGTCGTCATTGCCTTTCTGAATCTTCTCTTGTATTGCTTTGGAGAGATTACTGTTGGTGCTTCATTCTTTGGTCCTCCTAAGATTCCTGTAAATTTCACCCAAGACTCTAGATGCTTGTCCCATGTGTACTGCCTCAAAAAGTCGATAATCCCGAGAACTAGCTCGTTCTTTTCTTCATCCACGCCTACTAGTAACGAGTAATCCATCACATCACCCAACTGCAAACACAAAAAATTACACTTATAGCTCTTAAACTTTTTCAAAGAGTAGTGAAGATTTAATGGTTTGCAGAAGAGTAAATCTTACTGCAAGAAAAGCGGTGTCATTCCAGACAGCTCTTTCCAACAAGCGTTTTGCTTTGTTACCCACAAAAATAGGTGAAGTTGGCATTGCTTCAATCAAGTTTTGATCCAACAAGACTTTGTTGCTCCCACTAGAGTCAGGATTGTATCGCGCCCGGGAAGATCCTTTGAGGTCATAAAGCCGTTTCACAGTTCTTCCAAAGAGAAGATTCTCCATAATTAAAACATCCATCTTTGTTTCTTTCCCGCTTTTAAGTTGCTTTGTTGCGACCTATTAACACAAAATACATATTCTCATCAAGAGTGAATCAAATTTGACAAGGAAAGCTCTCAACCTAGCAGTTAAGTACCTGATAGATTCCCAAGATTTTAGCCAGGCAAGTTGGGCTTTTCGTGCTAATAGACTCGGATAAGTATTTGAAGTAAGCAGGTGCAAATTTGATGAACGATTCCAATTCTGTTTTGGTGACTTGCTTGATGATAAAACGATCGTCTAGGGTTTTAGCAAAAAAGACATTGCTCTTTCCGCCTTGAGCTCCCCATTTTTTACACCGGCTAAGAGACCTTATAAACTCAAGTTCCGAAGGGATACATATACTCCGCAGGGCCTCAAACCGTTTTGCATAGTAACAGGTAACTGTGTACTTCACTTTTCCAAGAGTGCCGTCTTCTCCATATGAGACTCGAGCATGTAAAGCTTTTGTATATGAAAGTGGGTCAAGAAGAGTGCTGCTGCGAGATGAGGACATTGAAAGTATACTCTCATCGACTGAACCAGTGCTTCTGCTAGGGTCAAATATGGTGTCATCAACTGGGCGAGGAATATTCAGTTCAGAAGGATATGAAACTAGAGATTCTCCTTCAGCAGAAATTTGGCGTTGATATTCCGGGGACATCAAGGCATATGCGATCATACTTGTGGGCTCATCATCATACACCGGAACAACAATATCATTCATGCCTACGGGCAGAAGTAGCCTTGGTCCACCTTGAAGCTCTGCCTCTCTAAAAGATGAAATATAGATAGGGCTATGCTCGCCAAATGTATCCATCTTCTGAGAGCTAAGCAGGAAATTCTTGTTGATGGAACGGTAGAAATTGAGGAATGGCATACCTAACCAGCTTACAGAATCTTCTGAGTTCTCATAATTTTTACTTGGTAAAGCAGGTGAAAGTGGATAGGCCACCTTGAACTCGTTTTGCTGTTCAGTGAAATCTATTGGCTGTAACACCTCTGAAATTGGAGGAAAAGTTGAATATGACATGGAAGGAGGGAGCAAGATCTTATTACTGATTGGCACCTCCATTGATGTTTGGCGTTCGCCTATCCATGCTGCCTCAAGAGTGGCTGACAGATTATTCATAATTATCTGGCCATCAGACTGTGTCCTGCGAACATCAAATTTATTTTCCGGAGGATCAGGTGTATCAGGTAAGGTCTTACTGGGAGAAACTTTTCCTGCATCTTCCTTTCCCTGATGCAAATCTAAACTTGTATCCGCCTCTGTCTGAACCTTATTTACCGAGCCAGTGTCACCATCAGGATTCAGATTAACCTCTGAGCCATCAAGAAGAGAGTTGTTCCCCGAATTCATCTCAGGGAGTGTCTGGCTCTTAGCCAAGGGTGGTTGCTCATTTTCTTCTCTCTTTAAGTCATCACTACTCCCAAGCTTATGTAAAGTTGATGCACTAATCAAGCGGTGATCCCACATATATGACTGAAAAATCAGCTGTCTGCGAATCCGGTATAGTTCAAGAATGTCCACGTGAGGTTGGCCTTCTTTCACCTCCCTGTGCAACATCTTTCGCATATTCTCCTGAAAGAAATGCAGACACAAAAAGACCTTTTGTCATAAAAAAATAAAAAAAAATCATTATTGTGGTACATATTTATTAAGGGACAAAACCAATTTATTTTGCATAACTGAGCTCTAGATGCTCTTTGATATAAAACATAATTTATTACCTCGAATTCTGCCTTCTCTCTTTGCAGCACATCTTCGAGCTCACCAATCTGACGCCTGAAACCTTTTTCTGCAATTTGACTAATAGCATTTAATACTTCAGAAAACAGAAGCTCTGCTCTCTCTACCACCTGCTTAATACAAATGAGGGAGAACTCAGTCAACTCAATGAGTCGGATATCGAAAGCGCATCAAAAAAATTCACAGGTACTTGACCTCGTCTGTCTCTCTCTTTATCCAGTCCTGATTATCATAGTTGAAACTAAGAACTGATGGTGGGAGGAAAACCGAATGAACATCTATAGTAGCATACCGGAAGCAAGCAACCATGTTTCCAAATCTGCAAGGGCAAAACTTGTTAGAGCAAAGAAAAAACACCAATTTTAGAATAAGACATATTCTAACAATTTACTCATATCTGTCCCAGGGGAATAGAAGAAAAAAGTACCCATAGAAGCGAAGACAGTCTCTATGCAGAGAATGGCCACAACATGCTACTCTACTAGCAGCTGCGTGATTTGAGAAACTGAGCTCCAAAAACTTCCCAAACGATAAACCCCATGCAGCATCAGACATCACCACTCGAAGAGTCGCTGGAGGGAAGCCGTTAGGTCGCGGGCATCTCAGGCATCTATGCCACATCCAGATCTTCCCCTCCTTTTCACCTGGTAAGAGATAATCTTGGAGCTTCTTGACAGATATCGTAAGGCTGCCCTGCCGATGAGTGTAACAGTGAACGTGGGCTTCTGATGGCATCTCACATGAACGGCACCTGTAACACTGCAATTTGAGCATTCACTTGGTTTAGCAATTTATTACGTAAACTATAATAGAGAAGTCGCGTTAAAAGACAAAAACAAAATACAAAAAAACTCACCTGATCGAACAAATGATCTCTCAAGAACCGTCCCAAGGGTTTATCAAAACTACCATAGTATTTTATCCGAAAGAGGTGTGACCTCTCACACACAGTTCCTTTCCACACTGATCGGGACGATAGAGAAACCAAAATGCTTTGGTGATCAGAGGGTGACGGAGGAAATTCTTCTTTTTGAGATTGTGATTCCTTTGAATTCTCACTGTTTTGTTGTTGGACGGTTGCAAGCTCTGAAGCATTGTCTTGGTTTTCGACCATAACGTCTATATTACTTTGAGAAGTCTTTTGCACAATGCCTTGTCCTGATGAATGTACGGACATGTCCAATATGTCTTCTACTTCAACAGTTGGATTGGTTTTATCTATTGGTATGTCTGCCTGTGCAGATCTGTCAGACAAATCTGAGTTTCTTCCTTCTATCACACGGGCTGGCAAATTCAATGAATCGTTAAAGCGTGAAAATAAATAACTCGGATTTGTTTCTCTAGCCTGCCAGCCTGAACCATTGGGTATCAGAGGATTTATATCCTTCTGGATGGATTGATTGGCAGTGGTCGAAAGCAACTCTGATACTGGGACACTGTTTGCTCGTTGTGGTTCGGAACCAGAGAGCATTGTTGGAGATTTTTCATATGTAGAGACCATGAAACCTGGCACAGTAGATATTGAACGTTCAATGCTTGTAGATTTATCTGGAAGTGCCACCGTAATTGGGGAGTTCAAGGGAAGTTCTGGCGAGGCTCCTTCATCAGCTAGAAACGATGTCTCAAGTGCTAAATGATAAGCTGCAAAAACTCCATATTGGACGACATGCTTCACTTTTTTCAACTCATCTTCATTAGCACCTCTAAGCAAAATCTGAAAAAAAAAGGAACATAAAAAGCAAGAATTACTATCATGAGGCAATAAGATGTTTTATAAACCTGCTCTGAATTTCAAATTCTAGTGGATGGGAGTGCTTACTGTAAAGCCTAATGGCTTCGGACAACCTTCAAAATACATCAACGTCTTCACTACTTTCTTTCCAACTTGACCAGCTGAACCATGTTCTTCAAGAAACCTATCCACCCGAAAATTTTCACAGTAACCCAGCTTTTGAGAGGAGAGATGGTCTACCGAAGGAATTATCTGCGCACCAGTGCAGCGAGCAATGCGGTCTAATAGTGGCCTCTTAATGTTTAGAACAAGAGATATGTCTTTGGCTAGAAGATACTCTTGCGCAAATCGAGAAACTGATTTTTCAACTAGTAGAATATTTGGGCGTTCAGCGTGAATCTTTGCAACAGCCATCTTTAGATGATCCTTTTCCTGAAAACCAAGAAAGTGTAAGGAGTAGAAGAGTTAAGGGATAAATTAGCAAATACATATCTTACCACCAACAAGAGGACAGAAAAATATGAAAATGACAGGCCAATTTTACCTGTTGCAACAAAGTGTCAAAACTCGACAACTGGTTTGAAACCCTTTGATACTCAAGCCCACCGCCTAAAATCAATAGTCGAGCTTTTTCAATTTTTGCTCTCATTCTCCTATGAGCCACATTTTTCTTACAAACAACTCCCTTTACCACCATGCTGTAAAGTAATACACGAGATGAATCACTAAAAAATGAAACTTTACAAGCATGCTTCCTTAACTTTTGAAAAATGAACAGGGCATAGAAAGAAACACTATAGACTCGATACCAGTGTTTTGGGTTTGATTTTTGTAGCTTCTATTACCTGTCATGTGGGAACCCGGAAGCTAAGCATTTTACTTTGACATAGCCGCCAGGATCCATTCCTCCACTTTTGCTCATATCAGGTTTCAGTAAGTTAGCAGCCTCCCAAGAAAGAGAGGTGATAATTTCTAACCAGCTTTGTTTTCCCTCTTCATCGCTCACTGGAATGTTCTCGACTTGCAACAGTTGTGCAAGCAAGGCCCTAAAGTGCCCATCAACTACATTCTTCATAGCCTTCTTGTGTTCTTCACTTGTTCGATCCTCGTTACGGTACTCTCCACTTCCAAAGCTAGCGGAAGGTCGTAAGTATCCCCACTCACCGGAGGCATCTCCCTCATTATCTTCCTCATCAAACAACGGACTCTCTCTCTCATCTTCTTCATTTTCTGGATCAGGTGGAACCCACAAAAGTCCATTGTTCTCGAAATCCACCGGTTCTGCCAGATTATCCTCTCCCATATCTGGTGGAGAAGGAGCTTCACATTCGTCACCACCATCATGCTCATCTTTCTTCTGGAACTGCTCTGCTCCTTCCCCAATTAGGGATTCAAGACATTGATGAATGAGTGGAGAGCCGCTTAAACTTTTCTGGTCAGTGGTATCTCCACTAAGATGCTTACAGGGGCCATCACATATGCTCATCTCATCATATTCCATTGGACCATAATATTCATTAGCTTGAGGAGAATGACTGGTCTCAATATCAGTCTGGTATACACCATACTCGTATTCATCATCACTCCTGATGCAGAGAGGAAACAAAAATAAGTTACCCATAAACGATTGTGAATCTTAGGTAGAGTTCCTAATTTGACTCAGAAAATTAGTTTTTGCAGCATGCTTTACATGCAGAAATGATATTTTGATTGATCTCAACCCTGAAATTGCAAAAAGTGCATGGTCAAAGGCCACAGGACCAACCCTAGAGCTCGTTTGTAGAGTCTAATAAGCTTCACTCTTACCAGTGGGATCAAAGAGAACTCAAGAGAAAAGGAGTACCTATTTAGTGCAAAGCGAGATGGATCTTCCACATCGGCGGCAATGAAACTGCTCCTCCTTGAAGTTTCTTTGCCTTGCCTGGTTTTGCTTGTCTCCATAGAAGATACTCCGTGCGAGCTGACATCAGAACCACGTTGAACCCTTTGATAAGGACCAACTAACCCTGGCATCGTGCCAAGAGCGAAACTACTACTATTGGCAGTTGTACTGGTCTTTGAGCTAAGAAGACTTGTCTCTGAGGGTGAAGTACTAAGTTCCGGTAAATTTGAAACATGTGATCCACTATCACCAAGCTGCCACTGCCTGAAACAATAATTGCAAACACGGATCCTCTCCCACTCTTCACGAGAAGTTCTCAAATCGCCGGGAGCAAATGGTATTGAGTTTGCTGTACACTTTCCACAGAAAACTCTCCCACAAAGACGACAATGGTGCCTACGGTTGATAAGGGTAAACTGACAATCACACTCGTAACATACACGACAGCTCTGATCAGGCATCCAAAAATCCCTGGACACAGTAGCTGGCTCGGATCGCCAGGGGAGCCAGGATTTAATCAGACCCACTATCTCAGAGAGTGTCTTATTACTATCTCTTGTATCCATCTAAAATCTCCCCAACCATCATGCTAAGATGGTCATGGAAGTCCAAATCCAAATCAAAGCTTAAACACCCTTATATCCAAAAAGCTACTATACAGTCTCTTCCGTCACTCCAATACAAAATCGTATCGACTCACCGCAGAGAAAATTCAAGCCGATCATACGAAACCGAATTTCAAAAAGCAACCCAGAGGCCTTAAACTTAACCTCTCACTGAAACAAAAAAAAATATATATTCAAAACCAAAAGTTAAAACGCTTGAAAATGGTTGCAACATGAATACAAATGTTTCGTAAAATCGGAACAAGATTATGTAATCCATCTATCACTCTAGGATAATTCAGAATCAATTCACACACAAAAAAAAAAAAAAAAACATTTCTGGGGACGATCAGAGAACCATTGGTTCAGCATTTTGCAATGAACAAGCAAAGATCATTCCGAAAACGCAACCAAAAATCGAAATTGAACAAACCCTAATAATCACGAAGCGATCATGTGCAATATTCTTCATCGATCACGATCAGGAATTAACAAAATCGAAGAGGAATCGTTCCACAAAACATCAAACCAAAAACCCAAATTGAATCGAATTTACCTCAGCAGAGAAAGTCACCAGAAGATCGTCGTCTTCTTCAATACTCGAATTCTGAGGGCTTTTTTGAATTTTTTTTTTTTTTTTTACTTCGAAAAAAAAAACGAATTTTCGAGCTATTGACTGATTGATAGATTCATGTTCTATGTGGCAGAGAAAGCGACATCGTCAGGTCAATAATCCGTGTCCTACAGTTTTTAATCTACACCGTCGTGTAGCTAATCTCAACTCCCGACCATTTTAGCATTTAATTGCCGAGAATGACCCTGCTTAATTTATGATTCGGCCCATGGAGGGAAATGATATGGACAAAAAATAGTTTTAAATTCCACTATTATGCAAAAACGCGTATTACTGAAATACACTCAGATACATGTTGCAAAATGGAATTTGAGGAAATTTGGATAGATTAAATGATGGCTACCAAGATTTGTTGGTATAATTTATATACTTTCTCAGTTGGTAGTTGGAACAATGTATTTTGCTATTCTCTTAATAGATAGAATGGTTGAAAAAAAACTGATATATCAAGTGGATGCAAGAAATTTTTTTGGTCAAGATGTATGATTTTATCTTAGACTATAATGTGGAGTAATTTGTGTGTATATGTGCAGAGATCGGCAGAAAATGTTTGGATACTTTGTGCTCAAGTTCATTTTTTATCACGAGAATGCTCTGACAACTGCTCATCATTTGACAAGAGATCGTGGCCCTTTAGATTCTGAGAAGTCTCCGGTAAGTTTACATTGTTGTTATTTTTTATTATAAAGTGATGATGAACCCTTATGTTTGTCTTTAATTATGAGGATTTTTCTTGTATTCAGAATGCCATAAAATAAATAAAACCATCTTTTGAGTTCAAATCTTAAGATCCAGTGATCCACAGTCGCTATTTGATTTGTATTGGTTTCCACATTTTCAAATATGGTTTTAACTCTTATTGGACAATATTTAAGTTTTCTTTTTTTAATGAATGTTACAAACTAGCAAAGACTGTACATGCTTAAATTAGGTAACCAGTTTATATCTTGCCCCAAAATAAATTGAGTTGTCATATCCTGGGCTATTTGGATGTATTTGACGTTTAATGGACTCAATGGGCCTACGTGCCCACTTTTTGTTTGTTTGTATCTGTTTAACTTAAATCGGATCTGTTTGTGACAACAACAAACAAAAAAAGAACAACTGCATAGTCCGTTTGGAGTTGGCTAAATGGCACAAAATAAGGTTTTTCGATATTTCAATTTTCATGTGTACTTTTTAATAGTTTTTGAAAGAAAAAATAGTGGAGTATCTTACTTACATAATTATCATTTATGTATAGTAGTTAATAAAAGAAATGTAAGTTTTCTTTAACTTGCAACAAAAAAATAAATTGAAATTTGAGAAATTTTATCTTATGGCCGATAATTATTATTATTTTTTTATTTATTTTGTAACAAACGTAAAATCATATTTTTTTTGACATTCGACAAGCGCGGCTGCGCGGTAAAACTATCCCAACTGAAATCAATAAGTATTATTTATATATACACCAAGCAGGCAAGCATGCTAGTTTATGTGTCCCATTCCAACTTCTTAAAATGTCCCCTAAAAAGCGTCTTTTTTCTAATATATTAGGACATACACACACATAGTATAAAAAGGTATCACTAGATAATTGGCCTTTTGCATACCAATGGAGAAATACGTATGCTCCAAAAAACAAGATTAGGCTACCTAATACTTCAATTAAAGTAATCCACACACTATAACATATTTTGGTTTTATTAATAAGACCGAAGATTTAAAACTCCTCTCAATTTTGTTTGTAGGTGATATATGGACCTGGTGCTTATCCTAACACAAAAAGGGCACAAAAAGTACCCCTTCAAAAAGTTAAACAAATTGGAACTCCTTGTGTCATCTAAATTGGATATGTAACCGATGATGTATACTTAGGGACAAACTCACCAATTGATTATTAAGAGTTTAAATGAAAAATACTTATGTCAAAAAGTGTCATGTTAAACAATGAAAGCTCTTGGACTTAAAGCAAAATTTACATGGAGAAAAAATAATAATTAGTTTAAGTTTTCATATTATTTTTTACTATTTATATTTAAGTGCACCCTAGAAGATTAGATGAGTGTTCATACTTTAAAATAAAATAAAATTGAAGATTAAATTAGAAAATGAATTTTACATATTGCATTAAAAATGTAAAATCATTTTTTTTATGAAACGAAAAAATAAGTCCAAACGATACTCTTCTAAAACAGAGGATGTACACAAAATGAAAATGTTAATGTTAAGTGAGAATTATTATGACGAGGGTTATACCGTGAGGTCTGTGAACTACAAACGTTTAAGAAAAAGTAATTAGGTTTTGAACTTTGAATCAAATTAGTTGCATAGTTAATTAAGAGACTTAAGACACATTATTATGTTGACCAAATTAATAACAAAGACACCTTATAATATCTATTTGTTTCAGAGATATACATCGGAAACAAAACAATACTAGCTGTAAGATGAAACTAATCTTTCAGAATCCGAATTCATAATTTGTTATCTTGTTTACTAAAAAAGCGTTAATATTATATATATCTTTTTAGTGATCTCATCAAATAAAATACTTCAACTGGCTGTTTAGTATCGTTTCGAGGATTCGTCAGCTACGAGAACAGTTCAACGTGCCAAAAAAAATTGATATAACTCAAATAAAGTGTCCAAAATAGGACAAAAATTAGAAACCTAATTTACAGTTTATATAAACTAAAGAAAGAAATTAAAATATATAACGAAGACAAGAGACAAAAGGGTAATGATGTCTGACTCTTATCCGCCTAAAACTTGTGAGTTGTGACAGTGTACTCTTCGTCGACTTCAACTCTATCGACTCACTCACAATGACGACCTAATTTAATTTTATTTGATTGTTATCACAAAATTACAACAGCTATATATACTGTAATCATACACATATCTTCTTCTTTTTCTGTATAACTCGTCTAAGTTCCAAATCATCTCCCTAATTACCCATCGTTGATAATACGATATTGAATATCTCTAACTTGACGCGAACTAATGATTTTGAATTTCTCTCAAGTACCATAGATCAAGATCCACTTGATTACATATATGATATACCTCTTAATACTTCTATTGTTAATTTTATAAATAACTATATATGACTATTGTGACTATATATATACACACATATATGACATGTATATATATGGATACACTATTATATTGATGCGCGTCAAATTTATTCAGTTGGTGTATAAAATCAAGCATTGACTCATTTGTTTATGTGGTTGCTGATATTGTGTAATTTAGTTAAAACAAGAAAAAGGAATATATTTAGTTTATTGTTTACAAGTATATACAGAATGAAATCTGAACAGAATATGTAAAATAAAAAGGGTTCTTATATATTTCATAACTTTCTAATAGTCATTTTATTTTAAAATTGTAATTAAGATAATAATATTTATATGGTCTTTGCGAATATCTCTATAATTAGCATTGGTGTGAGTATGACATGATTACACAAGAAATACAACTCAAAATTGATTAAACAATTTCTCAAGCTAACATAGAGCAGCTCCCCTAGCTATCTTTCTGCCTCTCTAGTATAAATTTATAAATGAAATATTATTGTATTATTTTCTCCAAAAATTGTCGTTAGAATTTCACATTAAACATGTGGAAGAAGACCTTGATGATATCGATATATTGTTGTTCACATATCAAATATAAAACAACTCGAAAACTATATTAAAAAAAAACACTCGTGATAACATGCATATAAACTTAAAATAGCTATTAAAAAATCGTAGATTCAAACATATATCAAGACCTTTCTTCTAAAACCACGTGTGGACTAATAATGCGATAAGAACTTAATTTAATAAAGTAATAACTAATCATGAAGTTGACTTAAACTAATCAAAAAGCGAACAAAGTAAGTAACTTCCCCAAATCTATCGTATATATAAACCCAACCTATAGTCCATTCATGTCGATCAAGTCGAATAAAAAAGAAAAAAAAAAATCAAATCATTGTTCTTTTGATATTATATACAAATATACCGACGAGAGAGTATGAAAATCCATCCCGATCAAACAACCTCCTTAGCCGGAAAAGATACAACTTCGCCGTACTTGACGACGGAGAAAGAGTGTTTCACGATTTGGATGAAGTCTTTGGTGTTCAATTCAAATGGATGCACTGTCTTTGATTCCAAGGGAAACATAATTTATCGCGTCGATAATTATAATTCCAAGAGTTGCCGCGAAGTTTATCTCATGGATTTGTCCGGTCATGTTTTGTTTACCTTACGTAGACAGGTAAAAACTATATTATAGCTCAACTGATAAAGATTTCAGGCAAAACCTATATTATTATTATTATTTTTCATGCAAACTAATTAAGTTTTTTTTTTTTTTTTTTTGTAGAAATTTGGTTTGTTCAAGACTTGGGAAGGGTATAGATCATCATCCGGGACATCAGAATCAACAACGAAACAAGAATATTTTCGAGTGAAGAATAATGTTTTTCAGATTCCGAATAAAGATTCATCTTCTTCGTATAGAGTCATAGCGGGTTCGTGTGGAAACAATGAACAAGATTGTTATAAGATGGTAAATCGCGGGTCAAGTTTAGTGATTGAAGACAATAGTGGAAGAATATTGGCAGAAGTGAAGAGAAAACAATCCAAGAATGGTTTGGTGTTAGGAGATGATGTTTTGACGATGATGGTGGAGTCACAAGTTGATCATTCTTTCATCATCGGACTTGTTTTAACTCATAGTCTTATCAATAGTAAACTGTAATAAAATTGAAAAGGTTAAAACCTTTATCAAAATAGTTGCTAATTGATAAGCTTTTTTGGGATGTAAAATTAGGTGTGTCTCATTTAAGAATCTACAAATTTTGTTTAGTTTCTTTCTAAATCTTAGTAGTTGTAAGATAAAGTTTCAATAAAGTGAGCGTAAGCTCTCT
This sequence comes from Odontarrhena argentea, assembly GCA_900406245.1. NCBI lineage: Eukaryota > Viridiplantae > Streptophyta > Magnoliopsida > Brassicales > Brassicaceae > Odontarrhena > Odontarrhena argentea. Next base: position 10,293 of record OVAF01001266.1, on the reverse strand, counting down.
TTTCTTCATTTTAAATTACTTTAAGTTGAAAGATATAGCAAAGAATAAAAAATAAATTCAAGATGGATTTGATCATTTTATTTGTTAGAGGTAATAGTAAAGAAAGAAAAATATGTAAGGACCGAAGTTCGGTCACCGAACTGATATTATTATAATTAATGTATGCATGTAAAGCGCATTATTATTAAATTTAATTAGTTAAGTACCAGCAAGATTATGAAATTTGATTGGTGAGATTTTATACGCCGCCTCACCATATCAATTTAGATATACCCTGATAGTGTTATGAGAATTTAAAACTAAGCTCAATTCTGCTATATATATCTTACTCATATATCTTTCAAAAGGTACTGAGTTGGTTTTACACTTTTACGATATAAATGTATCATGAGGAGAAGAACATCACAATGATACTGAGGTAACATCACAGAGAACTAGGAGCCGAAAGATTGGGAGATTTTGGTGTAAGAACCACCACCACCTGACATCCCAATCTTCCATGGACAACTGTATCAAACAAACAAAAAGAAGAGGAAATAGTTAAAGTAAAATTTAAAGATGTGTGTGTTTAGTAACAACAAATTAAGGGGGATTTGCAAAAATACCACTTCTCAACAACCACTTTTCAAAATATACCAAAAATATATCGATTTGAAGTAAAATTATAATTTTAAATATTTTAAAATTGTTTTTAATATTTTATAGGGTTTAGGGTTTATAAACCCTAAACCCTAAAATCATAAACCCTAAAAATGGTTTTGACCCTTAAACCCCCAAAATATAAACCCTTAAATTTTAAATCTTAAACCCAAATACTTATCAAACACTACACCTTAATCCTACAAAATTTCAACTCCAAACTCTAAACCCTAAAACCCTAAACGAACACTAAATCATAAAAATGATATATTTGAAAGAAAAATAGTAATAGATTTGAAAAGTGTAACTTAAAAGGTGGTATTTGTGTCAATTTCTCACAAATTAAAGAAGAAAACCATACACAAGCTGGAGTGTGTTTATGCTTGAGCATTGTCCTTTTGTAGATGAATCTGACTCTTCTTGCATCCAATTCTCTCTTTTTATTTTAAAGGATTTGTTCAGTTTAATATAAAATAGGAACAAAGATGATTAAATTTTTAATTCGAAATCAGAACAACTTACGTCAATTTACCCAAATCATCAAATTTTTTATTAAAACTCAAATCATTCAAAATATTAGTTGATCTTTCCATTGAACACCCACATTTACAAATCCATTCTTCTATATGTAATATTAACATATATTCAGTGTGTGTCCATAAACAAGAAAAGGTACAAATTAGATATGTAAAGTTGACTTATTCAATTATCTATACGCAATAATGATTAACCTATTCTGTAAATGCTTCCTAAATAAGAAATACTAATTTTTTAAGAAAAAATTGGAAAAGTTTCCTTTTCATCTGAACGCGATATATTTAACAAATATTTAACTTTCGTAATATAGTCAAGAACACAATTTATCCTGAATGCACCCAATGACCTAAATCAAACTCAAAGGAGAAAAACAGAACAAGACAGAATGGGGACTTGCTTCTCATCATCATCGTCAAGAAGAGATATGAACATGGTAGATGAATACTATTCCACCATGCGAAGAGGTATGCACATCCCTGATCAGTACCATACCTCTAGGCAAAGAGATATTAACATGATTGATCAATACTATCCCTTTAACCAAAGAGATATGAACATGTACTATCCCTTTAGGCAAAGAGATATGTACATCCCTGATAAACACAATTCCTCTAGGCAATGCGATGTTACCTCCGTATCCTCCGACGAAGATGTGCTGGAAGATAAATTCTATTCCCCTAGGAGATCATTCGATGCCTCTCAAGTCTCCTCCGACGAAAAGTATGCCAGAGAGCTCCAAGAAGCTCTGTTTGCCTCCTTGCCCACTTCAACGGGGGAGACCAATCATCATCCCCAAGTCCACAACGATATCCCCACGTTTATTAGGCATGAATTACCAGTGATAAAGACCGAGAACGACCGGGCCAGAACCGAGAATGAACTCTCCATATGGACTAAGTATCAAGAACGGCAGATCCAACCGGAGAACGATTGGGCTACATGGATTGATCAGTTGGCGGAGAGTACCGTACCCGCACCATGGATGAAGCAGCCAGAACTCGAGATCAAATCCGAGAATGATTCAACTACATGGATTAATCCATTCTCAGAGATCAACCAACCCGCAACATCTAAGGAGCAAGAACGGGAGCTTGAAACCGAGGCCAAACCTGCCAAACCATCTGGAGGGTTCTGCCTGATCTGCATGGAAGAAAAGCATCCTTCGGAAATCTTCCAAGGTACATGCACTCACTCCTACTGCACCGAGTGCACCATCCGCTACGTGACGACCAAGATCGAAGAAAACGTAGCCAACATAAAATGTCCCGACATGAAATGCACACAAGTGATACAGCCACACACATGTCGTAATCTGATCACAAAGGATATGTTCGAGCTTTGGGACAAGAACTTGTGCGACTCATGGGTCTTATCATGGGAGAAACTCGACTGTCCGTTCGAAGGCTGTTCGGCCACGATGGTGGTTGATGATGAAGAGGAAGGTGAAAATGCTAGAGAGACAGAGTGTCCCTCTTGTCACAGGCTGTTCTGTGCTCAATGTAAGGTCAAGTGGCACGCGGGGTTTGGCTGCGAGGAGTTTCAGAGATTTAGGAACAACAAGAAGAAGACTATAAAGAGTAGTGAAAGTGAAGATAATTTGTTGATTAAGGTGGCTGAGAGAAAGAAATGGAGAAGATGTCCTAAATGCAAAATCTATGTTGAGAAAATTAATGGTTGTAGGCAAATACTTTGCAGGTTAGTGTTTAATTTTTTTCATGATATTGGGATAGTCCTATAACATTTTTTGAAAAGCTAATTTTTTTTTTTGTGTTGATTGGATATTGGATTGTTATCGTAGGTGTGGATGTATGTTTTGCTATGATTGTGGATTTGCAGCCGGATATCATCACCTGTGCCCAAAGCCGCCAAAAAGAACATTTTTGGGCTTTTAAAAACATTAACTAATTTGATGCCAACTTTTTTAATTTATATTTTTTTATATCGTTGTTTATTCATTTCATTTTTAATTAATAAGTTTGTGATGTTTTAACATCAACTTTCAGTTTGTTATATTGAAGTTATAAGGTTAATTAAAATTACTATCGACTTTGTGCTCAATACAATTCTTTGAATCAGACCCAATCCGGGAGACCCAATCCTAAAACCTTTCTCTGACAAAATCATTCCTCGAAACTTTTTCTCAAGCTAAATAAATCATCAAAACTGCAGGTTACATTTCACTTTTTGACATAACATCATATTTTATATAGCTAGCTATAGTAACTGTTACTAATTGAAATAACTTTCAATTGTTAAATAAAAATAGTTGAGGCACGTAGCATCATACATGTTACCTATATATATTCGACTTTCGTATGAAAACTTTTTTCTCATAAATAGATTCATGTCTTCACCTAAAATTTAATGAAAACAAAAAATGTGAAAAGTTTCTTTGTTTTGTTTCTAGGTATAACCAAAAGGCATTTGACTACAATTGAACGGCTTAATTAAGATTACATATAATTCCAATGCTAATAATTAATAACTAACTAATCTTACACAATTGACCCAATAAAACCCTTCGGATACAGCAAAAAGACCCTTCGATTACCACATCCAACGCCATTATTTAACTTAGAGGATCATTCTTCAACTCAAAAACAAAACAAAAAGAAGATATGATGAATGATGGATCATCATCATCATCATCATCATCATTATCATCATCATCAAACACAAAGATGGACAATGATGTATTGGTAGATGAAACCTACTTCTCTGCTCTCTTCGATTACGATGAAGTTTTCCCAATCTCTGACGAGAACTACGCATCGGAGCTTTGTCTTCAAGAAGCTCTATTCTCTTCTCTGATCACTCCAAAGGTTGAGAACTATCCTCATCAGCAGCAGCAGCAGCATCATCATCCCCAAATCCAAACCCATTTCTCAACGTTGATCAAACAAGAACTAGACATCAAAATCGAGGACGTATCCTCCGAACCATCAAGAAGGTTATGCATGATCTGCATGGACGAGAAACCAATCTCCGACATCTTTAGAGGAACAACAACGTGCACTCACTCTTATTGCACCGAGTGCACAATCCGCTACGTAGCGACAAAGATAAGAGAGAACTCATGTCGGATCAAATGTCCTGACGTGGAATGCACGCGACTTATCGAGCCCTACACTTGTCGTGACCTTATCCCAAAGGAAGTGTTCGAGCGTTGGGAGAAGATCTTGTGTGAATCTCTAATCTCTTCTTGGGACAAAATTTACTGTCCGTTTAAAGACTGTTCGGCAATGATGGTGGCTGCTGATGACGATGGAGGAAGTAATGGTAACGTGACGGAGACGGAATGTCCATCTTGTCACAGATTGTTCTGTGCGAAGTGTAAGGTCACGTGGCACGCGGGGATCGGTTGCGAGGAGTTTCAGAGATTTGGGAATTCGAAGAAGAAGAGTAGTGATGAAGAAGATGCAATGTTGATTCAGATGGCTAAGAATAAGCAGTGGAGAAGGTGTCCAAGTTGCAAGTATTACGTTGAGAAAGTTAATGGCTGTATGCATATTAATTGCAGGTGAGCGTTTGTTTTAAATTATTAATTTACGTTATAATTTGGTTCATATGAATTTTGGGATATTTTTGTAGGTGTGGATTTGAATTTTGCTATGGTTGTGGAATACAGTGGAATTCTCAGCACGCATGCCATATTCGTACCTGAAAAGGCCAATCGAAGCGTTATTTAAGTATTTTCTATGTTTAAGAATATTTTCATTATTAATAAAAAAATAAATTATTATTATCATTTTTTTATTCTTTCTACAAATATAAAAATTATTTAACTTAGCTTATTAATGTTGTAACGACTTATAAGCCCATGAGGCCATGAGGCCATGAGCTAGACTTTTTTTTTTTGAACCGATTTTTTATATCAAGAAAAGAAAAAAGGTTTACATGCCCAATGGGCCATAGTCATACGTTAGCCCAGTTTTTTGTTTTCTTGAAACCCAATAATGCCCAAACATTAATAGAAAAGAAAGGGAATTTTTTGTCAATTCGTGATCAGATAGGAGATGACGCAGACCAGATCTGAAGCATTTCAGAGGCAAGGATTGGACTTTGCTGACGATAGGAGGCACTTCTCAGGCGGATCTGTTGGTCAATGAGAAGTAGAATGGTGTCCTGAGGTCGAGACAAGTTTCGATGAAGGCGATTATTGCGTTCCATCCAAAGCAGATATATCGCCCCTTGCCAAGCAAGGAGAGCCAGTCTCTTCAGGGGTTTGGAGCAGGAGAGGTTCGACATCCATGAGCTAGACTTTTTCAGCTAGTCATTTGAATTCCGCTAAGCCCATTCATTTTTTTTTTTTTTTTCAACCACACTTTAATATCGATTGGGCCACAACTGGCTGACTCAATAGCCATGTCCTGCATATTGCAGAGTGTGTAGGGAGCGGGGTTCGATCCCGGGTGCACTGGTGATTCTTGCTTCAGTGGACTTACCACTTGCCACTTGGGCCAAGTCACTTGTGCCTAAGTCCATTCATTTAAGTCTACTGTTTTCCTGATGAATTTAAATATATGCTAATTAAAATCACTTATGAAAAATGTACTAACAAAAATTAGGTTTCAAAAGGTGGAAGGGTGATTCGACTTTGATTCAACAAAACTAAAAGGCAAAGCTAAAGCGAAAAAGAATAGTAATAATAAGAGAAAGAGGTATGATTTGTCTCGCTTTACTAGACTTCCTACAAATTTAATAATTGCATATGACTGGAAAAGAATTCTTTATCATTTGTTTTTTCCCAAATATTTATTTTCAAGAATATACTATTCAATTAATTTCAAAAAATCCCAGGATATTCGGCTGAATAATTCATTGATGAAATAAATAATACACTGGACCTACTTATTTGTCCGTATAACCCTCCAATAGAGTTGAATGGGTACATTTTTGTTAAATCAGTTTTTTTTTTTCATTTTATTATAGACTTTNTTTTTTATTTCTTTTTTTTTTTTTTTTTTTTTTTTGGTCGGCAGACTTTGTAATTCCTTTACATGTTCTAATAAAAAAAAAAAAAATCAAATGGCAGAAGAGAACAAAAAACACGTGAACTGCACTGCTTTTGGCCTCTTGTTTTATTAAAAAAAAAAATGCATTAGAATGTACTCTATATATATGAAAAATAACGTTGGCTCAATAATACAATAAACATCGACCTACTCAGGTGGATTTTTATGGAACAATGGACAAATCGAAACTCGTATTTATTATGCTTCCAAAGTTCCAATATCAAAAGTGTATGCCTCAAACTTAAAAAAAAAAATTACAGATTTTTTCAAAAAAAAAAGAAAAAAAAAAAGAAGGGAATTCGCTTTTATTTTGTTATAATTATTGACTGTTGCTCGCAAAAAAAAGCAGAATTTAAATCATTTAGTACTATACATTAATAATATATTGGTAGGCTTTTATAACAATTGATGTATTATAATACTATCATTAAATTTGTAACCACATTATCTGTCAGTTTGTCTTTTATTAAACCGTGTGATTCACACGGTGTGAACCACAAACTAACTCTTAACAACAATGTTAAGTACTAGTCCATTTACATTAATCAAGCCCTACATAACATAGCTAGCATTTGACTGATTAATATTTTCCCTAAATAATAACAAGATTAACTCACAAGTCACATCTAATCATAATTCCTCGCCTTATCCCTTGTCCTGATTAAGCTTTTTAAGTCATCCTAAGATTCAGACGCACGCGATTCGAACACGTGTCAGACAGGAACGGGACCCACAAGACATCCACGGGCTCACCACTATCTACTTTTGATTTCAATAGGCTTTGAAATTCGCATTATTTTCAAAACTTTGGTCCCAAAGTTGGTATCAAAATTAATCACCAAAATATATACACCCAACACTACATATAGTACAACTTCAAAATCCCGTGAACCCAAACACATAAATGATAAATCTGTCACCTGAAAACATAACCGAATATGAAAGATTTGGGTAATGTTCATTAAATTTCTTCTAATAAACGATGAAAGGTATGTAACACAATAAAATCTCATCTACTATTGTATAGTTTTTGTATAGTTTTCAACACAAAGAAGTGTAGGGGTATTTTAGTCATAATGAAAAGCAACAAAAGTGCCTCCAGCTCACAGACACTAGACAGTGCCACAAAATTTTCTGCTTTGTTCTGCTCAGTTCACACTTCACAGTATAGTCTTCTCTCTTTCTCCACTCCCACCCAAAACTCAACTAGCCCAATGTGGTACCCTCCTCCTTCTTCTTCTTCTTCCTCCACTCACTAAACCAAATCCACAATAAACAAAACCAAAAGAACTTCACTTTTTCTCCATCAATGGCTTTCTTCTTCTTCCTCTTCCTCTTGACTCTTCTTTCTTCTTCTTCTTCTTCTTCTTCCTCCCTAAACGACTTCAACTCATTGACTTACATCATCCACGTAGACCACGAAGCTAAACCTTCAATCTTCCCAACACATCGTCACTGGTACACTTCTTCACTCGCTTCACCTTCCTCCACAATAATCCACACATACGACACCGTTTTCCACGGCTTCTCCGCAAGACTCACTTCTCAAGAAGCTCGTCAGCTTCTAGACCATCCTCATGTCATCTCTGTTATCCCCGAGCAAGTTCGTTACGTCCACACCACTCGCTCCCCTGAGTTTCTCGGTCTTAGGTCCACCGACAAAGCGGGTCTTTTAGAAGAGTCCGACTTCGGGTCGGATCTTGTTATCGGAGTTATTGATACGGGTATCTGGCCGGAGAGACCTAGTTTTGACGACCGTGGTCTTGGTCCTGTCCCTACTAAATGGAAAGGCCAATGTGTTGTGTCTCAAGATTTTCCGGCGACGGCGTGTAACCGGAAACTCGTCGGAGCTAAATATTTCTGTGGTGGCTATGAAGCAACCAACGGGAAGATGAATGAGACTACAGAGTTTCGTTCCCCTCGTGACTCCGACGGTCACGGGACACACACGGCTTCGATCTCCGCCGGTCGGTATGTTTTTCCGGCGTCTACTCTCGGCTACGCTCGTGGAGTCGCGGCCGGGATGGCTCCCAAGGCTAGACTCGCTGCTTACAAAGTTTGTTGGAACTCTGGTTGTTATGACTCCGATATCTTAGCGGCTTTCGACACCGCCGTTTCTGACGGTGTCGACGTCGTGTCCCTCTCCGTGGGTGGCGTCGTGGTTCCTTATTACCTCGACGCCATCGCCATTGGAGCTTTCGGAGCTATTGATAGAGGGATATTTGTTTCTGCTTCCGCCGGAAACGGAGGTCCCGGAGCTTTAACGGTGACTAATGTTGCTCCGTGGATGACAACGGTTGGAGCTGGAACCATAGACCGGGACTTTCCGGCGAATGTGAAGCTTGGTAATGGGAAAACGATAGAAGGTGTTAGTGTTTACGGTGGGCCGGGTCTGGATCCGGGTCGGATGTATCCGTTAGTGTACGGAGGGAGTTTACTAGGTGGTGATGGTTACTCTTCGTCTTTGTGTATTGAAGGTTCGTTGGATCCCAATTTGGTTAAAGGTAAGATCGTTCTTTGTGATAGAGGAATCAATTCTAGAGCTACTAAAGGAGAGATTGTTAGGAAAAATGGAGGCTTGGGGATGATTATTGCGAATGGTGTTTTTGATGGTGAGGGTTTAGTTGCTGATTGCCATGTGTTACCGGCAACTTCGGTTGGTGCTTCGGGTGGAGATGAGATCAGGAGGTACATTTCGGAATCGGGTAAGTCTCGTAAAGAACCAATGGCTACTATTGTTTTCAAAGGGACAAGGCTTGGGATCCAACCTGCACCGGTTGTCGCTTCTTTCTCTGCTCGTGGGCCTAATCCGGAGACGCCCGAGATTATTAAACCTGATGTGATTGCACCTGGTTTGAACATTCTTGCTGCTTGGCCTGATAAGATTGGTCCGTCCGGGGTTCCTTCTGATATTCGGAGAACGGAGTTCAACATTTTGTCGGGTACTTCGATGGCTTGCCCTCACGTGTCGGGGCTAGCTGCTTTGCTCAAGGCGGCTCATCCCGATTGGAGCCCGGCTGCTATAAGGTCCGCATTGATGACTACGGCTTACACGGTTGATAATCGTGGTGAGCAAATGCAGGATGAGTCCACAGGGAATACATCTTCAGTTATGGATTACGGGTCAGGTCATGTCCACCCGACGAAAGCTATGGATCCGGGATTGGTCTATGATATAACACCTTACGATTATATCAATTTCTTGTGTAATTCTAACTACACAGGAACCAACATTGTGACAATAACCCGGCGGAAAGCGGACTGCGATGGTGCAAGACGCGCTGGACATGTAGGAAATCTGAACTACCCGTCGTTCTCAGTTGTGTTTCAGCAGTACGGAGAGGGTAAACTGTCGACACATTTCATTAGGACTGTGACAAATGTCGGTGATTCGGACTCGGTTTATGAGGTTAAGATTAAACCGGCGAGAGGGACGAATGTGACGGTTGAGCCTGAGAAGCTATCATTCAGACGTATCGGGCAGAAATTGAGTTATCTGGTTAGGGTTAGGACGACTGAAGTGAAGCTGTCACCAGGAGCTACAAATACGGAGACTGGTCATATAATTTGGTCAGACGGAAAACGTAATGTGACAAGTCCATTGGTGGTTACTCTTCAACAACCTTTGTGAAGGGTTTTAGGATTTAGACACCGGGAAAATTCTGGTCTTGTTTTTGTAATCGTTTTAAAAAATGTAGAAGAAAGATCATTAAGTAAGTTGTTGTTGTCTATGATCTTTCTGAACTGTTGTTCTGTAATATAAAAATGTATCTCTTGACTCTTGTTTTTAAGATGCATAATCTAAAAAAAAAAAAAAAATCTCTTGCATTTGTAATATGGGCTTTTGATAGAGTTTGTAAAGTAAAAAGCCCAAGCGTCAAGCCCACAAATATAGACTTCGATAGAAAAAGTTGTTGTTACATGTTGGATACAAAACAATAAAAAACAAATTAATCAACGTGAGTCAGAGAAACTAATTAAGGAGAAAAGGTTTAATAAAAACAATAGTTGAATAAGATCGAATCTAAATCTTTTTATTTGCGGATCTTCTTCCAGAATTCTCCAACTTCTCTCTAGTTCTTGAAGAAGAAGTAAACTTCAT